>JAVJIF010016837.1:0-91372 GCA_038442645.1 Agave tequilana | reverse complement strand
GGAACCTTCACTGAGAAGGATTTGTACAACAAGGGAGTACCGAACTCCTCTCTCAAACAACCACCTCACAACCGAGGGGTAGGCCCGTAGCCAATACAACCACAACACCTCTACCGAAGAGGGTTTACAACCAAACTCCACCTCTCACTAGAGGGAGCAACCAATCACTGATTGTTATACATATTTGCATATTTTACCGCTTCCATACCATGCATATTGTCAATAAAAATATGATTTTGATAATCTTCTCTCTATTTTTGCAGGTCCACATCTGAAATGAGAAAAAGCCCAAAATCTCTTAATTAGCAATAATTAAAAGAGATTAATTCAAAAGCCCAAAAGAGAGCCCAAGTTTGAGCCCAGGATCTAGAAATTCTACGCGCCAACTCACTCTTTCAGAAGATCCACGTGGATAACAAACTGAAACAAAACTCGCAACAGAAAATCTGGCCTCAACTGCCTTGATCTTGCCGCCAAATCCAGGAGTTTGCCGCCAATTTGAGGCCGTTACAGGGTTGTTGGAGCCCGGATTTCTCTCCAACAGCCAGGTCTCTAGATCCTTCTCTCTGAGGCTATAAATACAGGACCAGGGCCTTCGCAAAAGAGTGTGAAAGAGAGATTAGAGATTAGAAATTAGATGCTTGTATTTTTGTAGGATTTTTGTAGTGCTCTAGATCTTCTTCCTCCCTAGAAATTCTGCAAAAGAGAGTTGTAAGAGAGAGAAAGCTTGTGTACACCAAGGAGTGACAACTTGTGAAGCAAGGATTCATCCATTCTCTTCTCTCTACTTGAGCTTTTTCTAGTATTACTTGCTTTCCTTAATTCTAGCTTTACTTTACTTGCAATTTTATTCATGCTTTGCTTTTCTTTTATTGTAATGCTAGTAGCTAACTTTTCTTACATGACTAGCTAAACCACTAACCTTGCTAACTACTAACTCATGGGTGATTGCTATCTTTAATCTTGCAAGTTGTATGGTCTTCTCTTCTCCGATGGGTTACTTTCATGCTTGGCTATATCTTGTTGTAATTCTCCATATGATTCATGTGTGCCTCATTTAGAGCCTTGTCTTTAGAACAAGTGCCTTGATGGAACATGGAGAGGATCACCAAACATATGCTATTTGTTGTACAACTTCTTTACTTCAATTAATGAATGTTGTATCTTCTTCCTTAGCATCCTTGAGTGTCGCTCTTTTGATTCCATTATTGAAAGTCTATCTTGTAGGCCGATGACATCTATGAGTCTACAAGACAAGTCCAAGAGTGATCACCCGTCATTCAAGTGGGAAAGTAATTAGACCAACCGCAAGACAAATCTTTGCCGATGAATCAACATGTGGCACGCATTCACCATCACCGAGTTTAGTAAGTTTTGGTAAGGTAGTAAGGTTAGCTAGTCATGGTTTTCTCCACCTTCAAAGTCTTCTTCAAAGTTTTCTTCTTTTTTAGTTTAATTCCAAAAGCAAATCTCTTCTTTGATTTCTTTTCATTTTCCATCATGAACAAATCCATCAATTATTTCATTTCTTTTTCCAATCGTTTTTTTCTTTAAGACAAAGAAGAATCTTCGTTTTCTTTCTTCACTACCAACCGTAACGCTTCCATTGCAAGCTCTCCCTGAGAATCGACTCGGTATAGCCCATGCTATAACGGAGATTGGAAAGGGTACATTAATCATTTTGAATACATTTGTGGAGTGATTAAAGCACTTGAGGTTGAATCTAAACCTTATCTCTTTTATTGAATATATTTTGTGTGCAAATTATACTCCACAATACAACACCTTTACCATCTAATCAAATTTTTGGCGCCGTTGCCGGGGAGAGCAACGGTTTTTGGTTTAAAGTGAAGAACTAAACACATTTTGTTCTCTGTTGCAGGTTACAGGTGAAGAAACAAAAAAACATAGCATTGCAGTAACATATAAGTGGACCTGGGCCTCTGCTCTTGAAAGCAGAGACCAGGATCCCTCAGTTTTGCCGCAGAATCTCAGCCCCAGCCGCAGATTTGCGGCAATCCTGAGTTCACTACTGACAAGTTTTCTGCAGGGTCTTCAGCTTTGCAAAATACAGCTTCTGCAATAATTCTTTTCTTGTATGCTTCACCATACTCCTGCTAATTATAATAAACAGTAAAACATTGGTTGAAACGTTAAAAAATTGTTTAGACATTTGCATTCTAGGCACGTGTCTTTTCAATTCCTTACTTTTACTGTTGAAGAGTGCTGGAGGCAAGGTACGTGCGCATTGCATATTGACTAGGACTCACTCTATGTTGGATTTAATTACGCTTTGAGTGAACCTTGTTTGTTGATATCGTACACTTGCACAAATCGAATTTAAGGGCATTACCCATTAAAAAGATAAGGTGGGGATTTATCACCCTTTCCTTAGCCCAAAAACCACCATCCCAGCGCTCACTAACCCAAGCCTAATTTAATAAAAAAAGTAGACGTTGGCCCTAGGGACATCTCGGACTCATTTAGGAGATTATCCTAAGGGGGAAAAGTGTTGGAAATTGACTCTTGTAAAATCAGTGTCTAGGAAAGGGATTGAGGGCCGAAAGCCCGAAGGTTGGTGGTTACTTAATAAGGAACGTCTCTGACGGAAAACCTCCCAACAACCTTGCCCTGAGGCTGATTAGCTTGTGGTCAAAGTCTACACTAAATCTCCTGTGGACGATCTAATCAGTTAGGAGTCGTCTAGGTCATAGGTCTACCCTAACTTAGGTTAGAATTTTTTCTTTCTTGATTATTTATTTGTTTGTTTCTTTTTGTTTGTATTTCATTGTGTGATATGGCATTCAACAATTACAATTCTTTCCATCCTAATAATAATCCATATTTCACACAGACTCCATTATATTCAGATAATTCCAACCCGGTGTTTTACAATATGCACCAACAACATACGCCGGGTTGGCCTTATCCGAATCAATATGACCCATACCCCCCATCTAATAACTATAATTTCCATAATAATTTCAACTCTTCACCGAGTCAGTGGGGATTCACTTACCCCGAGCATAATTCCAACCACCTTGTCCTCTTTCTCCACCCAGTCCACAATATTTTCAAGATACATACTCAATTCCACCAATCCAAAATAAAGCACCATCAATTTTGGAAATGAGTATGCGTGAGTCCAAACACAAATCACAAAATCTGATGGACTCACAATTTCACTATCACTTCCAAGACAACACTTCATCTTTTCATCAAAACAATGAATTCATCAATTATGGAAAGATGCTTGAAGCCATGACTCATGCTCAAAATGCTAGAAATCGTGACATAGATATGATGGTCGAATCTCTACGTTCTCACCGTTTGACCAGATCTGGTGTCACTAGCCACTCTGTTAAAGCCGATGAGTCATGTAGTTTTGGAAATCAAGATTCTATTTCAGCACGCTCATCTGAACTTGTCCACACTTTAAATCCCATTGATATTTTGGCAAGTTTTCCTTTTCCTGAAATAGAACTTGACAATGAATATGATCTTGAACCCCAACTTAGTGATTTAATTCTTCTTCCTGCTTCAATAGTGACTCCGGTATCTTTACCTGACTTCAATCTTTTCCGGAGTCGACATTGGATCCTGTCCCAATTCTAATGAAGTTGAATCACCCATCTTTGAGGATCATATTGAACTTGACCAATTATGCACTTCTGAAGATACTATTGACAATTGGCAAGTTCTTCATTATTTGGTATTGAACTACATGAGAAAATGTGACCTAGATTCTCACAATCTCTTTACTTCTGAAACTGATTGTACAATTCTGACGGATGATGTTGACCTTAGTTTTGAAGAATTGTATGGCGATGAGTTAGAATTCCTTAATATTGGAAGTAAAGAGATAACACCCATATTAGGTCACATTCCATTGTTGGACAATACATATGGACTGGAGTTTCAACTTCTTGACTTGGACCCAATTCCTGAACTCATTTCGACTCCTGAACCTTTACTCAACTTAAGTCACCTTCCTGAGTCGGTATTAGTTTCCTGTCCTTCCTGAGTCCAAGTCAACCGTTCTATCATTTCATACACCATTCTGGGACAAGGTAGTTGACAAATTTGACTTCGAAATTAACTATGGAAAATGGAAATTAGATGGGATCAAATACTTAATAAAGATCCTTCATGGATTTATCTTTTTAGTTGGTTGTATTCATGATATTTCTGGTGGGTTCCTTCAACCCAAAGTAAAGTTGATTGGGCCATGTTTCGTGGACCAATCAGACCACCACCGGAACCACCACCTTAAGGTAATTTTTTCTTCCCTCTCTATTTTGTTTCATGCATACATATATCATGATGCATTGAGGACAATGCATGAAATAAGTGTGGGGGAGGGTTTACTAACATAGAGTTTTTAGATTTTCTTTCTTTTACACTTCTTTTAATAATAAAAAAAAAGGAAATTCTTGATCCATGTTTAAATAATCAAACTTGAAATTAGGGATTAGGAAGCTCTTAACTAAGATTTCTAATTATAAGTTGAAAAGAGGAGTTTTGTTAGATTTTTAGGTTAAGTAATAAAGGATTAGAAAAATTACTAGATTTTAATTCTTTCTTTAGGATATATACATTAAACATATTGAAGGATTAATCAAAGACTTTGTGATTTTATTTACATATATATATAATAAAAAAATATATATAAAAAAGAAAAAAAAAGATGTACATAAATAAATAATAAATACTTAGCCACTAACTAAGCTGGTTAGCCGTGCCTCAAGAAGCATTGCGATCACGCCTAAAGGTGGTTAAGTCCTTAAATTCCTTCGTGGCCTAGTTTACTTGAGTCATCGAACCCGAGGGATGTTTTCTCATCTGGTGCCCTAAGACCGTCTGGTTTGGGAGTCATCGGTAAGAGACTCGCTACAAGGATAAACTAGAAAGCCTAAGGATGCTAAGGAAATGTAAATAAATAAAAATTGTATATATATAAAAAAAAAAGAAAAAAATATTATATATATTAGTAAATAAATGAACTTAGTCTAAGAAAGATCCTTCATATTTATAGATGTATATATCCTTGGATTGATGCAAAATCCGGTTTTTTGATCTTTTCCCTAAAAGCTTAACCTAAATTGAAAACAAAATTCTAAATAGATACTTATAAGAGGAATGACAAGTTTAGGGTAACTTGAAACCTATAACTCAAGTTAGAATCTTAAAAACATGGATCAAAATTTTCACTAACCCTTTTTATTTTTCTTTATGGATTTTGTGGGTGTAATCCGCTGAAAACCCTCAGGAGACAACACTCCTCCTCTAGGGTAACCTAGAGGTTTAACGGCTTGTTACACGTGCTCAGTGCAATCGTGTCACCTACGAAAGTGGTGTAATAAAACTAGTTAGGATTTTATTTTTCTTTCTTTTTTCTTTTTTGCTCGAGGACGAGCAAAAGCTAGGTATGGGGGTGTGATTGTTATACATATTTGCATATTTTACCGCTTCCATACCATGCATATTGTCAATAAAAATATGATTTTTGATCATCTTCTCTCTATTTTTGCAGGTCCACATCTGAAATGAGAAAAAGCCCAAATCTCTTTAATTAGCAATAATTAAAAGAGATTAATTCAAAAGCCCAAAAGAGAGCCCAAGTTTGAGCCCAGGATCTAGAAAATTCTACGCGCCAACTCACTCTTCTAGAAGATACACGTGGATAACAAACTGAAACAAACTCGCAACAGAAAATCTGGCCTCAACTGCCTTGATCTTGCCGCCAAATCCAGGAGTTTGCCGCCAATTTGCGGCCGTTACAGGGTTGTTGGAGCCCGGATTTCTCTCCAACAACCAGGGCTCTAGATCCTTCTCTCTGAGGCTATAAATACAGGACCAGGGCCTTCGCAAAAGAGTGTGGAAGAGAGATTAGAGATTAGATGCTTGTATTTTTGTAGGATTTTTGTAGTGCTCTAGATCTTCTTCCTCCCTAGAAATTCTGCAAAAGAGAGTTGTAAGAGAGAGAAAGCTTGTGTACACCAAAGAGTGACAACTTGTGAAGTAAGGATTCATCCATTCTCTTCTCTCTACTTGAGCTTTTTCTAGTATTACTTGCTTTCTTTAATTCTAGCTTTACTTTACTTGCATTTTATTCATGCTTTGCTTTTCTTTTATTGTAATGGCTAGTAGCTAACTTTTCTTACATGACTAGCTAAACCACTAACCTTGCTAACTACTAACTCATGAGTGATTGCTATCTTTAATCTTGCAAGTTGTATGGTCTTCTCTTCTCCGATGGGTTACTTTCATGCTTGGCTATATCTTGTTGTAATTCTCCATATGATTCATGTGTGCCTCATTTAGAGCCTTGTCTTTAGAACAAGTGCCTTGATGGAACATGGAGATGGATCACCAAACATATGCTATTTGTTGTACAACTTCTTTACTTCAATTAATGAATATTGTATCTTCTTCCTTAGCATCCCTTGAGTGTCGCTCTTTTGATTCCATTATTGAAAGTCTATCTTGTAGGCCGATGACATCTATGAGTCTACAAGACAAGTCCAAGAGTGATCACCCGTCATTCAAGTGGGAAAGTAATTAGACCAACACGCAAGACAAATCTTTGCCGATGAATCAACATGAGGCACGCATTCACCATCACGGAGTTTAGTAAGTTTTGGCAAGGTAGTAAGGTTAGCTAGTCATGGTTTTCTCCACCTTCAAAGTCTTCTTCAAAGTTTTCTTTCTTTTAGTTTTAATTCCAAAAGCAAATCTCTTCTTTGATTTCTTTTCATTTTCCATCATGAACAAATCCACCAATTCTTTCATTTCTTTTTCCAATTCGTTTTTATTCTTTTAAGACAAAGAAGAATCTTCGTTTTCTTTCTTCACTACCAACCGTAACTCTTCCATCGCAAGCTCTCCTTGAGAATCGACTCGGTATAGCCCATGCTATAACGGAGATAGGAAAGGGTACATTAATCATTTTGAATACACCGATCACCTCTACCAAAGTGGGATACACAAAGAATAAGGGTGTATACAACAAGTGGTTCCAAGACCACAAACTCAATCTCTCTTTTCTTTTTCTCTTTTTCCACAAAAAAAAGGATCCTAATAGATTAGGATAGTATGAAAGCTCAAGTGTGGAATCAAGGTGTTTTTTGGAAACAAGCAACAAAGAAAATACTGGGAAAACTCTTGTAAAAGATAGAGAATGAAAACCAATACAAATATCCCAAATTCTATTTTCTTTGATTTTTCAAAAACCCAAAAACAAAAAGGATGAAATCTTTTTAGCACAAAAAACTCTTTCAAAACTTGTTTAAAACACTGAAGAAGTCAGGAATTTTTAGCTCTAAAAATCTTGGTGAAAACCTCAAACAAATGGGGTATTTATAGCCCCATCAGAAAACTAGCCGTTAGGCTGATGTGGCAGCCTGACAGGCTTGGCGGTCGGCCGTCCGGTCGACCGCCAACGGTCATATTTTTGACCGTTGGGCAAACCCGGTCGACCGCCCGGTCGACCCAAACAAACAGAGAGCAGAGCTCTCTGACCCGGTCGACCCCTACGGTCGACCGAGTTTGTGTCTGGCAGACGTGCACAAGTTTGTGCACGTCGGTCGACCCATACGGTCGACCGACCGGCCTGTCAGCACAAACCTGGGTCAGAAAAACTGGGAAAAATATTTTATAAAAATCTTTTATCTTTTCTGAAAATCCCATAAAACTTGTTTTAACATTTTATATTGAAACACAAACAAGTGATAAAAATTTCAAGACATATATCAAACATATCAATTCATTTTTGAGTCTTGCAAATTTTATCAAAAACCAACACTTGTATTTTTATCAAACTTGATTTTTCAATACATGAATAGGATAGTCAAAATAAGTTTGTCTAGCAAGTTTAAAGCATGTATGTATATCTAGAACATATCTAATATACATAGAAGTAAAGTAAACTTGTTTTGATCTACTATTCATGAAAATCAAATCCAAAACATAAAACGTGTGTGTTATTCACTTGAGCATATCAACTATACTAAACTTTACAAATGGATCTAAAACACACTATCTAAATTATGGATACCTAAATCTTCTTGATGATCTTCATCTTCAAGTTGACTTGCTCCAAAACTCCACCCATGGGCAAGACAAAGTGTGATCTTGAAGCTTTGGCCCTGGAATCACCATGAAAAGCTTCTAAACTCCTTTGTTGAAGCTAGTCACCAACTAATATCTTGCTAATGATCTGAAACTTAAAATCACAAGAATATTAGTAAACATAACTACATGAGTTAATCATCATCAAAACTAGGGTGGAAGGCCTTTGGGCCAACAAATACGTGTGGGTTTGGACGGATGTCCTTCATAGATGGATTCTCTAGGTACAATCAAATTAAAATTTACCCTGACGACGAGAAGCATACATCCTTCAGGACACCACTAGGGGTATATTGCTATACTATAATGCCCTTCAGATTGAAAAATGCGGGGGTGACATACCAGAGAGGTATGAATGCAATTTTTCATGAGCATATACGTTAAACAGTGGAATGCTACGTACACGATATTGCAGTGAAAGTCGTGCCAAAAGTGATCAAATAGTAGATCTGAAAACAATATTCGATATCATGCGGGCGCATCAATTGAAGATGAATCTTACACAATCCTTCCTGGGGTAGCCAGCGGTAAATTCCTCGATTTCATTGTGGCATCCAAAGGAATCCACCTTGACCCATGATCGGCAAAAAGCAAGCACTAAAATAAGAGAAGGAAGTGTGGGTCGATGTTATTGCTTTTGCGATTCTTCCGTAGTAGCAAAGTGGCTATACGGGTCGTATCCACAAGGAGGGAGAGCGATGGAAGCTTGATGCGGCTTTAAAGTTTAAGAAGAAAGAAAGTTCTTGTTTCCAAATAAAGAATTGAAAAGTGAAAACAAGTTGTTTTTAAGAATTGTTGGAAAAAAATGTTTTGGTGGTTTGTAAAATTGGATTTTTTTTCTTAGTTGTAAAAATGCATGGCTAACTTTCTACTAAGTGCTCCCACTAATTTCTAACTTTTGGAATATAGCCTCACGATGGATCATAGGAGAACACAACCCTTGTGCATTGGAACTATTCACGTGAAAATCGAGTGAAAGTTCTTCCTATAACTTTGCTTTACACGGCAAAAACTCGGATATTCCCATATCAAGATCCAACAGAAGGCGAGAATACGGGAAGACATGAGTGCACTAATGGTATCGGTAAAGTTAAAAGGAAAGTCTCTAACTTACAACAACAAGCAAAGTACAAAACCCATAGATCATCAAAAAATCATTTAAGTGTGAAATATACGAAGGTAAATACTTGTAGGTAAGTTAGAGTTAGAACCCTCGTCTAAAGATGCCATAGCTCTCGTTTGCACAAGGCTTGTTTGACACTATTGACTCATGCGGGTTATCAATCAAGTAGTAAGAGATTAGTGGGTTAGTAGTTAGTTAGCCATGCTATAGAAAAGTTAGGTAGCCATAAAAGTAAAAGAAACAATAAAGGAAAAGAAGTGGGGAGGAAGGGAGTTACACTACAACAAGAAACAACAAAAGGAAGAAGAAAAGAGCAATGAGTTTACACTACAACAATGAGGTAAAAACAAAGAAAAGCATAAGTAAATTGAAAGAAGGAAGAGAAGTAGTACTTGTATTAGCTTGTCACCCTTCAAATACAACACTTGCACACTCTCTCTCTCTTTCACTCTAATGGCTAAAACAACTAGAAAAAGAACTACAACAACAACTACAAACCTAAAAATAAGATTACAAAAACTTGCTAAAATTTTGGTTCTGCTCTTCTTCAGACCCCATGGGGGGTATTTATAGGCCTCAGGAGAAAGGGGGCCAGGCGGTGACCCCTCGCCCGAAGCCCGGGCGCGCGCGCGACCAACTTCGGGCAGTGCGTCGCCCAGTCTGTTGTCTGACTCCTGGATGTCTTGGATTCGTGATTTGATACTCCGGGCTGATAAAATCTTCACTCTAAAGTCAATGGCTACTTGGTAGGCTTTTAATCTCCAATTAAATGGTGATTTAGGTCTTCTTCTTTATTTGCACACCATGGACCCAGGATCAAGCAAGCAAGGTTTTATTAGCAGAATTTTACATGAAATAAAAATGAGAATGTGATGAAAATTATGCAAAATTAGAGACTAATCACACCCCACACTTATCTTTTTGCTCGTCCCGAGCAAAACAAAAATAAGAAAATTATTATACCACATTCGCAGGTGATGCGATTATACTAAGCATGTGCAACAAGCCTTTAAACATCTAGGTTTCCCCTAGAGGAGGAGTGTTGTCTCCTGAGGGTTTTCAGCGGATTGCACCCACAAAATCCAGTAAGTAAAGAAAAGAAGTTAGTTGTTAGAAAGAATTTTTCTCTCTCTCTCTTTTTTTTTATAAAAAAGAACTTTCAATCATCTAAGTAAAAATGATCGAATGATTTAAGAATTAGGTTTAACCCTCATAAGTCCTCTTATACTTTAGCCTTCATAAAAGAAGAAACTATGATTTTTCTTTAAATTTAGAAAGGATCTTGTACTTCTAACTCATTCTTTTATTTTCTTTAGATAGATATGCATAATGTGTAGGTGTGATGTGCTTGGGATTTTTCAACTCAAATTTGAATATCATTTAATTTTATTAATATTTACTTATTATTCTTGGTTCCATTAGGCTTTCTACTTCACTTATGTAACACATATCAAATCGATGACTCCCAAACCAGATGGTCTTAGGGCACCAGGTGGAAAAACACCCTTCAGGTCAAATATGCAAGTGGAGTAGGCCACGAAATCAAGATTTATTTATACATTATTGTATATAAAATTTTTTTTGGCGTGAGTAATCATGCTTCTTGAGGCACAATTATCCAGCTTTTCTTTTCTTTTTTTTTCAGAGTTGTATCTCTAAATCCCAAGCATGTGTATGTGGGTTATGCATATCCTACTAAGGCTAAATAAATGGTATGAGTTATTTTCCTTATCCCTTCTAACTTTTTAGTCAAACCAATCTTTCTTATTTATTTAGGCAAAAATAACGATCCATTAATAAGGTTCTTGTAATTCCTAATCTTTTGGTATTTTTATAAAGAGTATGAAATTTGTTTTCAATCTGGAGATTATTTTTTGTTTTTTTTTTTTTTTGAAAGAAAAAGAAAGAATAAAAGGAAAAAGAAAAAGTGTTAGCACCCCCCCATGCCTATCTAATGCATTGTCCTCAATGAATGCATATGGAAATGCAAATGCAATAAATAGAGGGAAGAAATGATGTCACCGTCTTCGTGGACTCGGGCCGGCCAAGTGCAAATAGGCTAAAGAAATGTAAAAAAGAATGTAGAAGGGTTAAGCATAAAAATAATTTTTTTATTTGTTGTGGTTAGGTGTATGACGGGGCAAAAAGAGTCAGCACACTATCATCCGGAGTCATAGGCTCATTGGTCAAGAAGGGCTTCAGTCTTTGCCCATTCATTTTGAATTCCGTGTTGTTCTTAGGGTCTGCAATAAGTACAGCACCGTGTGGGAAAACAGTGCCCACAATAAACGGTCCCGACCAACGAGTTTTCAGCTTTCCCGCGAAAATATGAAGCCTAGAGTTATACAGCAGAACCCTATCTCTCCGTATAAAGTTTTTTCGGGTTATGATTTGGTCATGAAAATGTTTAGTCCTGCTCGTGGTGATTCGGGCATTCTCATAAACTTCATTCCGTATCTCCTCTAATTCTGAAATCTACAGTCTCCTAAGTTCACCGGCCTTGGTCAGATCAAAGTTGAGTTGCTTAATCGCCCAGAGGGCCCGGTGTTCTAACTCTACTGGCAGATGACAAGCTTTTTCAAATACGATTCTATAAGGAGACATCCCAGAACTGTCTTAAAAGCAGTGCGGTAAGCCCACAATGCATCATTGAGCTTAACCGACCAATCCTTTCGGTTTTGTCCGACAGTCTTTTCCAGAATGAGCTTGATCTGTCCGTTGGTGACTTTGACCTGCCCATTTGTCTGGGGATGATGCGGAGTAGATAAGTTGTGATTGATGGAATATTTTCACATCAGAGCTTCAAAAACTCTGTGCAGAAATGTGATCCATTATCACTAATTATCGCTCTGAGGGTGCCAAATCGGGAGAAGATGTTCTCTTTGAGAAATTTGACAACCACTTTGTTATCATTCGTCTTAGTTGGCACAGCTTCTACCCACTTAGAGACATAATCTACAGCAACCAAAATGAACTGGTTGCCAAAGGAACTGGGGAATGGCCCCATGAAATCGATACCCCAAACATCAAAAATTTTAACTTCAAGGATTGGGTTCAGGGGCATCATGTCTCTTCTTGAAATTTTTCAAATTTTCTGACAATTTGCGCATGACTTGCAAAAATGATATGAGTCTTTGAACAAAGTGGGCCAGTAGAACCCACTTTGTAGAACCTTCTCTGCAGTCTTGCGGGGACCGAAGTGTCCTCCGCATGCAAGATCATGGCAAAAGCTGAGCACACTCCTCTGTTCCTCCTCTGGAATGCATCGTCTAATAATTTGGTCGGGACAATACTTAAAAAGATACGGTTCTTCCCAGAAGAAGTATCGTACTTGGGCAAAGAAGCGGTATTGGTCTTGCTTTGTCCAGTCAGCGGGTAATTGTCCCGTGGCCAGGTAATTAACAATGTCCGCATACCAGGGTTCTTTAAGAATGGCTAGGATGTCTCGTTGGGAAATCCTCGTTAATCGGAGCTCGGATGGTAGGTGCATTCGGAATTCATTAGAGATGATCAACGATCACATTTTCTATACCTCGTTTATCCCAGATTTCTAAGTCAAATTCTTGAAGTAAAAGGATCTACCGAATCAGTCGGGCTTTTGCTTCCTTCTTGGTCATGAGGTATTTCAGAGCCAAGTGATCCGTAAAATTACTGTCTTCGAACCTAACAAGTAGGGCCGGAACTTTTCTAACGCAAAGACAACGGCCAAGATATCCTTTTCGGTCGTTGTATAATTCTGTTGGGCGTCATTCAAGGAAATACTCGAATAGTAAATCACGTGCTGCCTATTATCGATGCGCTGTCCTAGAACAGCGCCAATAGCAAAATTAGATGCATCATACATGATTTCAAATGGCTTGGCCTAATTAGGAGCAGAAATAATAGGCGCAGAAATAAGTTCTTGCTTAAGTTTCCCCCATGACTTGAAACATTCATTGTTGAAATCAAAGGGCACGTCCTTAGCGAGCAGGTTGGTTAAGGGCCTCGCGATTTTGCTAAAGTCCTTAATGAATCGTCGGTAGAACCCAGCAGGATCTAATATCCTTGATGCTTTTGGGTGGTGGAAGCTTAGCAATCACTTCTACCTTAGCCTTATCCACTTCTTTGCCTCTTCTCGAAATCTCATGGCCCAAGACAATCCCCTGTCCACCATGAAGTGAATTTTTTCCTAGTTTAGAGTTAGGTTCTTCTTAATGTATCTTTGTAGCACTAACTCTAGGTGATGAAGACACTGATCAAATGAATCTCCGTAGATAGAGAAGTCATCCATGAAAATCTCAAGAAAACGTTCCACAATGTCAAAGAACAAACTAAGCATGCACCGTTGGAACGTTGCGGGAGCATTGCACAATCCAAAAGGCATGCGCCGATAAGCAAAGGTTCCAAACGGGCAGGTGAACGTCGTCTTTTCCTAGTCTTCTGCAGCAATGGAGATTTGATTGTATCCCGAGTACCCATCTAGAAAGCAGTAGTGCTCATGTCCAGCCAAACGCTCAAGCATTTGGTCAATGAAGGGTAGCGGGAAGTGGTCTTTACGGGTAGCTGCATTCAGCTTCCTGTAGTCGATACAAACACGAACCTTGGTAGGTAGTCTTGTTCGTACCAACTCTTTTTCCTCATTTTCTACCACCGTAAAGCCAGCCTTCTTTGGGACCGCATGAACAAGGCTAACCAATTGGCTATCAGAAATGGGATAAATTATCCCATTGTCTAATAGTTTCAGAATTTCAGCCTTAACTGCCTCTTGCATGAGAGGGTTAAGCCTGCATTGTGGGTCCCTCCTAGGGGTTGCTTCATCGACTAAATGGATTCTATGTTGCACTATAGCTGGACTTATTCCCTTGATGTCCTTTATCGTCCATCCAATGGCTTCTCTATGTATTTTCAGAATAGACATTAAGCTGTCATCTTATTGCTCAGTAAAGTGGGATGCTATGATGACTGGCAAGGTGTCCTTTCCGCCCAGGTGGCGTACTTGAGGTGTTCAGGCAAGGCTTTAGCTCTAGGGAAGGTGTTGCTTCATTGGAGATAATCTCTGGGTTTTCAAGTCTATGATGAGGTACACTTGGGCTTGATGCCCAATCCACTACTGAATCTACGATATGGTCTAGATTAAAATTCACAGCCTCCAGATCAAACTCTGCCTCAGTTTCTGTCTCCATACTTTCCACATGCTCACTGGTCAGGTTTTCAATAGAATTGACTTCAAAAGTCTGATCATTGACATCCCTAGGTTGTCTTCCAAGATTGAAGACATTGACTTCCTTCGTCATGTCTCCAAAAGTCAATCGCATGGACCTGTTCCTACAGTTGATTATGGCATTGGCTGTAGCAAGGAATGGGCGCCCTAAGATGACGGGAGTTTGAGACCTAAGATTGGACACAGGTTGGGTCTCAAGCACAATGAAGTCAACAGGGTAAATGAAATCCCCAACCCGAATAAGGACGTCTGTGATTTTCCCTTCAGAATCTTCACAGATCGGTCAGCTAGCTGAATGGTGACTCAAGTGTTGGCCCGGAGGCCTTCCTCTCTAGTTTTGATGATGATTAACTCATGTAGTTATGTTTACTAGTTATCTTGTGATTTTAGTTACAGATCATTGATCAAGATATTAGCTGGTGATTGCTTCAAAAAGAGGAGTTTGGAAGCCTTCACTTGGTGATTCCCGTGCCCGAGCATCAAGATCATACCTTTGCACTCGGTGGATCATGGTTTGGGATCGAGTCGACTTGAAGATAGAAGATCATCAAGAAGACTTAGGTATCCTAGTTTAGTTTAGTGTGTTTTAGATCCTTGTGTAAAGATAAGAATAGTTGATATGCTCAAGTGCACAACACACACGTTTTCATGTTTGGATATTGTTTTTCGGTTTTTAGTTTAACCGATATGATTTTCATGAATAGTTGATCAAAACAAGTTTAAATGGTTTATATGTATAATAGATGTATTCTAGTTATACATGCATGCTTAAACTTCCTATACAAACTTATTTTGACTATCCTATTCATGTATTGAAAAATCCAAGTTTGATAAAATACAGTTTTGGTTTTGGTAAAAATGATAAGACACAAAAATAGTTTCATATGCTTGATATTTGAATTGAAATTTTTATCACATATTTATATATCAATGCAAAATGATAAAACTATTTTTGGAGATTTTTAGAAGTATTTTAAAGATTTTTAGAAATATTTTTAACATGTATTTCAGACCCAGAATTGTGCTGACAGACCATGCCGGTCGACCGGGCGGTCGATCGACGTGCACAGACTTGTGCACGTCTGCTGGCACAGTGGACCGGTCGGCCGAATGGCCGACTGAATCAGAGAGCCTTTGCTCTCTGTATCTGGGCGGTCGACCGAGCGGCGACCGGAGCAGAAAGTCTGCTCTCTGTATCTGGGCGGTCGGCCGGGCGGTCGACCTATTGCCCCAACGGTCATATTTCTGACCGTTGGCGGTCGGCCGGGCCGGCCGACCGCTGCCTGTCAGGCTGACAGATCAGCCCAACGGCTAGTTTTCCTTTGGGGCTATAAATACCCCATCTCTTTAAGGATTTTAACAAGATTTTAAGAGCTAAAATTTCTCTGATATATAAGTGTTTTAAACAAGTTTTCAAAAGTATTTTTGGGCTTTAAACTTCAAATTTGGGTTTGTGTTTTAGGGTTTGGGAAAATCAAAGAAAATAGAAATTTGGGAGATTTGTATTGGTTTTCATTTCTATCTTTTACAAGAGTTTTCCCAAGTGTTTCTCTTTGAGTTCTTGTTTTCCAAATACCTAGTTTTTTCACACTTGAGCTATCATCTATCCTATTCTATAGGATCTTTTGTTTAGTGGAAAAGAGAGATTGTTTGTGGTTGAAAGAAACCACTTGTTGTAAAAACCCTCCTTGTATTTGTGTATCCCTCTTTGGTAGAGGTTGATCGGAGTGGTATTGTTTGGATCCCTCTTCGGTAGAGGTGACTGTGCTGTTATTGGCTACGGGCCTTATCCCTCTTCGTAGAGGTGGATTGTGGTTGTATTGCCTCGGTGGCATTGTAAGGTTGAGAGAGGAGTTCGGTACTCCTTTAGTGGATTGGAAATCCTTCTCGGTGAAGGCGGGGACGTAGAGCTAGGGGCTCGAACCTCGAAACATATCTTTGTGTTTGCGTTTGATCCATTATCTCTATACTCTCTCTCTTTACATTTGTGCAAAGCATCATTAATTCACTCATATCTTATTGCTTGCATTTTTGCCTTGCATATTTCATATTGCTATATCTTGTATATGCTTGGTTGGGTTTGTGTGCCTCACTTATACTTAACCACAAGAGCTTCATATAGCACCTCAACCCATATCTAGGGGAATCAAGAGGAGTTAGTCCAGAGCCCTTCACGGGGAATTCGGCTACACTTGTTGGTTGTATTAAGTGTGATTGCAAAATTATTTTAAGCTTCCGCATTTAGCGCATTTAGTTTCTAGATTAGCATTATCACCTATTCACCCCCCTCTAGGTGATTTACAATTGGTATCAGAGCCTACGCTCCTGATACTTAGGCTTAACATCCTATGAGTGAGATCCTTGTTTGCTAATCTTGTTTGCATTTGCTTGCTTGCACACATATAGTTTGGACCCATGGACTTCATGACCCCACTTATGTTTGACCCTTCCAACATCGTTGTTTGGAAGATTAGGATATCCGTTTATTTACAAACCCTAGGACATAAGGTTCACCTTGCCATTACCAAGGAATCCTTCCTTAGTGATAGCAAGCATATAGAGACTAATGCACTTGCCCTAAAGGCCATTAAAAGCACGCTTTCAAAAGAATATCTTATGCATGTTTCTAACCTTGATTCCGCATTTGCAGTGTGGAATATGTTGACAACAACCACCTCCTCCAAGCTTCAATTACCTATCCAACAAGAGGAAGAATCTAGTGGAGATGAATCCGTGCCACAACAATGCTATATGATCCAAGGAATGACTCCCTTGAGGTACAATCGGAAACTCAACTAGATAGTTTTGATTCTAGTTCTTCATGTGATGAATTTGTTGATGCCCATGCTTTGAATGAAGAACTATCTATAGTTTGTGAAAAATTAATAGAAAAATATAAAATTTTGAAAAAGAAAAGTCTAGGCCTTAACAATGATAATAAAAATTTGATTTCTAGACTTGACATTGTTTTGCAAGAGAAAGAGGAGATTTCTAATGAAAGGGATCATTAAAATCTCAACTTGATCTTGCTTTAAAAGAAAATAAATTTTTGAAATCTAAAATGATTGTAATGTTGTTTTGAAAAATAATGAGGTTTTATCTTCAAAAGTAGATTCTATTTTAAGAGATAACAATATTTTGAAAAATGAAACTGATTTTATCTCAAAAGAATTAGAAATTTGTTTAAAGAAAAATAAATCTTTGAAAAATGATTTGGATTCACCTGTTTGCCATGCTAGGGTAGTTTCACCTAAATCACCCCTTGCATGCTCCACTTTATCTTCAAGTGTTAAAAATGATATAAATGTTTTGAAGAAAAGTGTTGATTGTTTGGGCTCCACTTTGAGCCAATGTGTAGTGGGTCATACACGTTTGGAATCTTTATTTCGAAAGAAACAAGTTCCATCTATTCATGCACACCCTCCACGGCATACACATGCTCCTCACGGACACCATCATCACTTGTATGCTCATGTGTACACTTGTACACATTGTGGACGTAAGGGCCACCTTGCTAAATTTTGTTATGATAGAATACATGTTGAAAATTTAGCAAATAAATTTGTTTGGGTTAGAGAAGGTACTAACCCCCATGGACCCAAAAGAGTATGGGTACCAAAGACCACCCCTCTTACTTATAATGTAGGTGTGGGCTCTCGCATGACGTGAGAGTAGCGGTACCTTGGAGTGGATGCGTTCCGAGCTTCATGGAAATCATTTGGATGCATCACTTTCAAGGGATGTTTGGTGGAGAGGACCACCATGTTTTGGAGACAAGGGAAGTTGCCTTCTAGGTTTTGGTAACGATTCCTAACTCCTTATTATTGTTTACATGCTTTTCATGTTCATTATATATAGCATGTATTGTTGTTTATAGATTATTATGAAAATGCCATGATAATTAGACTTATGACATACATGTATAGTATTTGAGACACCCATGTTTAATATGGACTATTATTTTTGTGTTCTCACCATTTGTTTAGCTATCATGTTTATCATAGGTTTAATAACATGTGGATTTTCTTAATAATCATGTTTATGTTTATCATGATGATTTATATCTTGTTTTGATGCTTCATGATTTGAATATATGTTTAAATGTTAGTTTTCATTAAGACTAGGATTTATACTTGTACATAAAGTGGGCCACAAATAAATCTATATATGTTTGAGCTTGAATGCTTATTTGAACCCATTAGATGTGCTAGTATAGTCTAGTTTTGATGATCCATGCATTTTAAACTTGTATTCCCATTTTGATTTTGTTTTTTCATTTCATGTATATGTTATTTTGCCAAACTTTAAGATATACATGTATACCCCTTGAGTCATTTGCCCTTCATGCAAATCTATACATATGGACTCAATTGTGTTTAGGGATATGTATGTATACTTTTTGTGTTGACAAATCATACATATACCTTGAAATAAAATTTGTTTTAATGAAAATTTAGTTTTTCATGTTTCCATGTATTCATATTAAACTTCATGTATATGTCCATTTTATCCAAATTATTGTTTATACATATACATCCTTTTGAGCCACGTGCCTTCATGCACATATCTTTGTGGACTCGTTGTGTTTGGATATGTATGTATACTTTAATTTGTATAGGATATACATATACATTAAAGATTAAATAGTTTTGATGATTTTCATGTTTTTATGTTTTAAAGGAATATTGAGCTTATTGCCTATCCTTCATGATTATGATCTTCACATCTTATTTGTACATGATCGTGGGCGGAAACTAGCACTCAAAAATGTGTATTATGTGTAATATCCCTAGTTAGTAATACTGTATCTTTATTTTCTAAAGTATTTAATTTAATTTACGGATCATTATTATTTTTAATTAACTTGATTGATAATTATTATTATTTATTTTTAGATAGTAAATGACATTTTGTCTTAATATACTATTACCATTATTTTTATCAATTATTACTATCAGTGTTATTATTATTGATATTGTCTGTGGTTAGTAATTATTAAGATTTCTATTATTAGTGTTACTAGTATCTTATTTAATTACCTTAATGTTAATGTATTGTTCATTGATGTTATGTTTTCTTGGTTAGCCCTTTACCCTCTACCCGTTACCATTTACCCAAACTCATTACTTATTGAGAACCTATACCTATTTTACCCAAAACCCGCAACCCGAAACATATTACCCATTTACCTATTTGGATCCTAACCCATTACTCAATCCGAACCCAAACCCATTACCCAAATATCTAATCCTAACAATCCCAAATCCTATCATATCTAAATCCTAACTAACCCCCCTAAATCTCCACCAAATCCTATCCTAACCACCTAATTAACAACTAATCTCTCCTTCTCCATCCTCACAGCCGCCAACAACCCCCCAAGCACCGCACCTTCTCTCCTTGGCGCACAATCCCGGAGCTCCCTCTTCCAGGCCGAGCACTTTCTCCAGCTCGAGCACCACTCGCAGCGAGCCCAGCCCGGATCCAACCCACGACAGAGCCCCTTCAAAGACAATTTCATTGGCCAGCGTGAGTCTCACTCTTCTTCTCTCTCATTTACTCTTTCTATGTGCATGTGTTTCTTTCCCTCACCGTGTATACAAGTCTTAGTTAATATGTTAGTGAGTATTAATAGGTGCATTAATAGTTGTGTTTAATTAGGTGGATTAGTGTGTTTCTTTCTTTTGTTTACTAGTATGTGTTATTGTTTCAATTAGAATTATTGTTTTGCAGAAATAAGTATGGTCTCTCAAACTAAAATTTTGCTGAGAACAAGTTTCTGATTTACTAGGTTGCATGAGTCCAAGGTAAATATGGAGGTTTTGGTAAGATTAGTAGAGAAGTTTCCCCGCACTAATGCATATTAAACTCATA
This sequence comes from Agave tequilana, assembly GCA_038442645.1. Lineage (NCBI taxonomy): Eukaryota > Viridiplantae > Streptophyta > Magnoliopsida > Asparagales > Asparagaceae > Agave > Agave tequilana. The sequence goes on along the minus strand of JAVJIF010016837.1, from coordinate 71,045 downwards.
AATGTGTTCAAATGATAAACTAATGAACCTATTTTCTCTTGTTCTCCTATTCTTCATATTGTACCTATAGACCTGGGTTCAATTTATCCGGAAGCACAATATGTGTGCAGGTCATTTTATTGAATTGCTTATATCCTCTTCACCTTGTGCATTCCCACTGGTGTATATCTTTTAAGTATTCTTAATAGAAAATCTCTCAGAGTCTGACCAACAACTGGATATAATAGTTAAAAGCACCGACCTTAGCATTCTACTCCGAGTCATTTTTGGGCTCTCCGCGGGATGCCGTTGATCGACGTCGACGAGCGCGAATGCACCCCACGCCCTTCACGGCGAGTTGCTCTATCCAACGACACTCTCCGCGGTCCCGTACGCCTCCGTCGGAGTCTCCATCGGTACGCCGCAAGATGCACCGAGGTTAGCTTTATTTACATGTATAATGGCATTTGTGTAATAATTGAGAAGTTATTTAATTGTGTGTTTGTATATGTGTGCGTGAGTGTCTTTGCAAGTTTGGATGCATGCATGTGTATGCATGATGTATATGAATGCATGTATGTTAATTAATTAATATGTATAGGTAATTATAGTTAATAATAGGTATTTATTAATTTGGATATTTATGCATGAATTTATTCTTTAATCATTTATGTGTATATTTAGTGATTAATAAATGAGACTTAATTAAATTGGATATGTTTGCATTAAATTAATGTATATAGGTATATGTGTAATTATGCATCAGTATATATGTAAGTATATTATATGTAGGCATGTTTATATATATGTATTGTTGGGTATGCTTGTATATGTATGTGTATGTGGGTGTACACGTATGTGTCGGTATGCTCAGGTGTGTCTCTAGCATGCATTTATATTTATTTATGTGTTCGGTTGCATGCTACAGCATTTCGGATTTGTTCGGGGAGATCCGAACCTAGCTTCAGGAGACCTGGACCCGATAGACTGGCGATTCGGAAACCAGTCCATGGGATGATCTAACGATTCGTACCAGTTCGTGCGGTGAAGACCAGACGGTGATTTGGTTCCGAAACTACGTCATTTCATCTGAGTGTTTGCTCTTGTATCATTTTCTTTATTCACTGTTCTCAGTAGTATTTTATATGTTATTTATATTATTACATGTGATCGTCTTCTTTATTTTATCAGTTTGATGACCTGTATCACTCCATGTGATATCAGGGACCGTACATCTTATTTATTTAGTTGAATTAAGAGATTATTATCATTTCATGTGTTGGTAGTTATCACTGTTGACTTAGGCCTAGCATTGGATACCCTAGACTGTGACTTGATTTGATCTACTAGCACTTGAACTACATTATATTTGAGGTTAGAGGGCATATATTAGGCATAGTGTTTATTGGCAGTTGTTGGTGATTATCCCGACTAGAATTCCTGTGGATATCGAGAAAGTGTTAGATATGACATTACTTTACCAAGATACTGACTTGCTGATTCTTGGACTGGCATTGACTTAGTTAGAGTTGGAGTTGACCTATGATATAGTTTATATTGGATCTTGATTAGTGTTTTGATGTGATTGAGTTAGTTGGATTAATAGTCATGAGTAATTCTCAGTTTTACCCCTGATTGTACCGTTGAGTATTGAAATCTTGTTGACGTTGATTTTCAGAAATAGATGCATCTTAGATTCCTATTGCTTAGGGAATAGTAGTGGATTGGATTGTCCTGACATGGTGAATTTTAGGTATGTTACCCGAGCTTTGGGATCTTATGATCACCCTGATAGAAGTGAGTGTGTGATGACTTTGATCAGACTGGGATGTGGAGATCTGAATAGATGTGTCAGAACATTGATTATTTCGATTATTGAGATGTGAATATAATTGGTGACGTGAGGATTAGAGTATATTGATATGACGAGAGAACTGGTTATTGATTCATTAAACTTGTGGGTTACTGTACTGGATTACTTTGACATAGATTGATATTTGACGGTCAGGATGACTATTGAGGGCAGGTTCATGATGACTATTGAGATCGGCTATTGTTATATGCAGTACAGGCATATGAGATATTGACCCATTCTAGATTAGACTGTCCATTGAGCAATATCTGGATTCGTTATTGTATAAATTCATGTTATTGAAAGTTACTGGGAAAATATTGTTGGACCGTAACACTTTCATTGTTATATTGTTCTACCGTTTACACGGTATTATTGTTCACATTGTTATTATTACATTGATATTGTTACTGTTACTGTATCGTCCCAGTAATCTAAATGACATGGATATTGATTGTTATAAATGATAATATAAATTGACAACTTACACTGGGATTGGGAAAATTGATAGAGGAGACAGCGTCTGTATTTTGGGTGGACCTAGGATACAGGTTGCGCAGCCGAGATACGGTTCCACTGCAGGGTTCCGGGGGATGACTGACATCCCGTATTGTTCATATTGTCATTGTATTGACACATTGTTATTGTTATTGTTATTGACTACCTAGCGGTAGGATCTGGTTCAGCGCCAGGTGATTGGGCCGTGGTTCCGGGTATGTACGGAACCCACCTAAAGCATGGACAATGTCTCCAACCGATCAGTTTCAATAATTTAAGGGCATCGATTGGCATGTGTGGTAGGCGTAGTATGGGATGCGTCTATTACATGTGACAATTGGTGTTCGCTGACATCATTAATAATAAATTGTTGATGTATTGTGACTGACTGTAATCACCTGATTGTATATCTATTTATATCATTATGATAGACACATGATTGTAACCAGGACCAGATTTATGACCAGACTTGGATACCAGCCTAGTGACATGTGATAGGTTACATATATTGACATCAGTTGCTTGTATACCATTGTGACAGTTGTATTCTGTCTTTACTCATGTTGATTATCAGTTATACTACAGTGCAATTATTTATCTTGTTATTCAGTCTTTTATATTTGCAGTTGTTCTTATTACTATTTATGCACATTATTTCTTCTGCACGAGTTCTTTCCCCTTTACACACACACTCATTATGGTCGCGTTCTGACGACCCTGGATTTGCACGTCCAGATATTGGACGATTGTTTCTAATGTGCAGGTATTCGATGAGACGTTACGCTTTGCGAATAGCTGGAGCTTCTTCCTATTCTATTCTATTCTGGTACTTTTGCATTCATGTTCCTGCTATATTCCTTGATTCTTGTATGTCGCATTTAGCCTGTCATTATATTCTTGTTATTTCATGACTCTATCTTTTATCGCTTTCAACTGCCTTATTCTTGTCATTATTCACATGTTACCATGTGTAGTCTTATATGTATCATTGCAGTGATCTGGTTTAGATTATAACTTGTTCAGGTTAACTTAGGCTTAGCGTATATGTGTGGGGTATTATCCTCGCGTATATACGTCGCCATAACGACTCCGTATCTTTAGGATCGGGGCGTTACATTATGTGAAATCAAATGAAAAGCTCTAATGTGCTTAGTATACCCTCGATACTTCCGTTATAGCATTGGCTCAACGGGTCGTATCCACAGGGAAGGGAGGCGATAGAAGCATTAACAGTCTCTAGTCACGTCAGATGTTAACAATTCTTCTATGTTGAAAGAATGAAAAAGAAAAGAAAATGAAAACAAGCATGTGGTAGGTGAGGAGAGCGATGAAAACGTCGATAAGAAAATAAGAAGAGGAACTTGAAAACGATTTCTAAAACAAAGGTAAAAGAAAATTCATGGCTACTAACTACTAAGTACTCTACTAACCATACTAACCTCTTCGAGATAGTTGCCTCACATTTGGATCCTCGGCCATCACAATCCTTATCTTCAAGAAGCAATACAAAGCATGGCTCATGGATGGTTCATAACAATCAAAACATTGCAACAAGAACAAGCTATTACAAGCATCACTCATTACACTACTAGCATGAAATAAAAGAGCATGAAATAAAAGATTTAGCTTGGTTAGCAAGTTAGCAAGTTCGCCAGTTAGATGTTAGAATCCATCATCTTTGGCCATCAATGGCTCTTGTAAGAACAAGGCCTTGTAGAAGCAACCCGATTCATGTGGATTATCAAGTAAGTGGTTAGATGGTTAGTGGTTAGTAGTTAGATTGCCATGAAAAGAAAAACTAGCTAGAAATCATGTAGAAGGAGAAGGAGATTACAATGAAAGAGAAAAGAGGCATCTTTACATAGAGTGTCACTCTCTATTACATCAATCCCTCATATCTCTCTCTAGAAATCACTCAGCCCTACTACAATGATCTAAGAAAAAGAAATGAAAATACAAGAAAATGAAGAACACTCACCTACACAAAAATCTAGATCTACTCCTAAAAAAACGCAGACTCCCCTCGGTTTGGCTCTCTGCAGGGCTATTTATAGGGCTCAGAAGGATCCAGAAGAGGAGACGGGGCCACGCGTCGAAAATCGACGCGTGGCTCTTCAAGATTGCCGCGCCTTTGCCACGTTTTGTGGCAATTCCAGAGAATTAATTCTCTGGATTTCTTCTGGAGCTTCGTCTGACTTCTAGCTGCTTCCAGGTATATCCTATTTCTGGTTCTTTCGCCCGAATATTTGTCTGACAGCTCAGGAGTCTAGGTACAATGCATGTTCTAGAAAATCCTTTACTTGGCCTCCAAGAAATTGCGGCATTAATTACCATAAATAGGGATGAATTAGCATCTTTTTCCATCTTTGCCCTTGGACTTTGGATTTACCTGCAATTAAGACCAAAACACGATTTAGACGACTATTTATTCATAAAAACTGTGAGAAATGCGATATAATAATGCAGAATTTGTAGACTAATCACACCCCCACACTTATTCTTTTGCTCGTCCCGAGCAAAACAAGAAAAGAAAACTATACTATAAGGATTATTACACCACTTTCGCAGGTGACGCGATTGTACTGAGCGTGTGCAACAAGCCGTTAAACCTCTAGGTTACCCTAGAGGAGGAGTGTTGTCTCCTGAGGGTTTTCAGCGGATTACACCCACAAAATTCATAAAGAAAGAAAACAAATGTTAGTGTTTTGAAAATTCATTTTGAAAGAGAGATAAGTTTTCGAATTATTTTTGCAAAAATATAAGTGATCTAAGGTCATAAGTCCACCTATAATTATTCTCCCTTAAACTTAGTATCTATGCAAGATCTTGTCTTCAATTAAGGCAAGAATTCAAAATTGGATTGAATATTTTATCTTTCATAAAACCTGGATAGTATGCACACCGTGACAGTGAAGGTTTCTGGGATTTCAACTCTAACCATAAAGCCATTTATTTATATATATTTATTTTCTTTTTCTCTTTTTTCTTCCCTTAGTTTAGGCTTTCTAGTTCACCCTTGTAACGAGCCTATAACCGATGACTCCCAAACCAGTTGGTCTTAGGGCACCAGATGAGAAAACATCCCTCGGGTTTAAGGACTCGAGTGAAAAAGGCCACGAAACTAAAGGGGATTATTTATTTCCTTTACCACCGTTAGGCGTGAATAATCATGCTTCTTGAGGCACAATTATCCTGCTTAATAAGTGATGTTTTATTTATATATTTATATATATATATATATATATTTCTTTTTTTTATGGCCTTTTTGGTCTTTGTTTCCATCCCAGAAATGTGTAAATGTGAAGTGCATACTATCTAAGGCAAAAAATTCAAGATAAAAATATCTCCCTAATTTTTCTTACTTAGCCTATAATTTCAAACAAGATCTATTATTTCAACTAGGTTTAAGATGTCATAATTAAGGCTTTCTTAATTTCTAAGATACATCTTAATTTTCTTAAAAATAGATCAAAACTTTGTCTCTTATTTCAAAAAGCTTTTTTTTATTTTATTTATTTCTAAAAGAAGTGTAAAAAAGAAAAAAATCTAAAAACTCTATGTTAGTAAACCCTCCCCCACACTTATTTCATGCATTGTCCTCAATGCATCATGATATATGTATGCATGAAACAAATAGAGAGGGAAGGAAAAAATTACCTCAAGGTGGTGGTTCTGGTGGCGGTCTGATTGGTCCACGAAAAGCGGCCCAATCATTCTTGCGTGGAGTCCGGAGGAACCCACCAGAAACCTCCATGATACAACCCACAAGAAAGATGTATGCATGTGTGATTTTTATTAAAAATTTTACCCCATTCAAGTTCCAAATTTTCAAAATAATTTCTGAGTCAAATTTTTCAAAGCCCTTGTCCCAGAATGGAATGATTGATTTGGACTCAGAAAGCACAGGAACTAATATCGACTCAGAAAAAAGACTTAAGTCAAGTAAAGGTTCGGGAGTCGAGATCGGTTCAGGAAGTGGGTCCAAATCAAGAAAATGAAGCTCAAGTCCACAATCATCTCCCCATGATGGAATGTGACTATCAAAGATTGGTGATTCAAGTTCAGGAATGACAGGTATGGGAATCAAAACTGACTCTAAAATGTTGCTCAAATTGGGTAACAAAATAGGAGTCAATAGTGATTCGGGAATTTGAACAAGATCACAAATTGGAGGATCAAAGTCACATTCCTCATTAAGTTCAATTCCACAAAAATAAGAACTTACCAATTTATCAAATGGACTTTCAAAGGTATGAAATTGGTCAAGTTCAATATGATCATCATGAATGATTGGTGATTCAATTTCACAATGGATGGGTACAGGATTCAATAATGACTCGGGAAATGGAGTGAAATCAGGTGAAGACACCGGAGTCATAATTGAATCAGGAAGTAGAATTAAATCATCAAGTGGAAGTTCAGGATCATATTCATGCTCAAGTTCAATTTCAGGAAAAGGATAACTTGCCAAAATGTTAATGGGATTTGAGGTGTGGACAAGTTCAGGTGGATGTGCTGAAATTGAATCTTGATTTCCAAAATAACATGACTCTTTGGCTCGGACAGAATGGTTTGTGACATTAGAACTAAGATGAGAATGAAGAGTTTGGATCATCAAATCTATATCACGGTTACGATCATTTTGAGCCTGAGTCATGAATTCAAGCATCTTTTTATAAGTCATTGGTTCATCGTTTTGTTGAAGAGATGCAGTGTTGTTTTGGAATTGGTGGTGAAATTGTGAGTCTATCGGATTTTGTGAGTGTTGTTCAGACTCACGCAAGAATTCTTCACTAGTTCCCCAGGCAGATGGTTGTTCATTATAAGGAGGTGGAACTGAGTAAGACTCTTGAGGAGGTGGAATTGGAGAGGCCAATGTCTCTTGAAGTTGTTGCTCGGCCCTTTGTAGATTGGCTTCTAAACTCTTTTGTAACTCAAATTTTTCTTCAATGGGTGGTTCAGAGAAAGGAGTATAAGAAGCTAAATCGGGGAATGAATATTGTGGATAAGGTGAATATGATGGACAAGGTGGACATGGGGGACAAGGAGGTTGAAAATTTGACTCGGGGTACGTGAATCCCCAATGACTCTGTGACGAGTTGAAATTATTTTGGAAATTATAGTCATAAGAATGTGGGTATGGGTTGTATTTATTCGGATAAGGCCAACCCGGTGTATTTGGTTGGTGCATATTGTAAAATGCCGGGTTGGAATTATCCGAATCATATGGAGTTGGTGTGAAATATGGATTATTGTTAAAGTTGAAAAAATTGTTATTATAAGCCATATCACACAATGAAATACAAACAAAAAGAAACAAACAAACAAAACAGAAAAAATTCTAACCTAAGTTAGGGTAGACCTATGACCTAGACGACTCCTAACTGATTAGACCGTCCATGGGAGGTTTAGTGTAGACTTTTACCACAAGCTAATCAGCCAGGTAAGGGCAAGGTTGTTGGGAGGTTTTCCATCAAAGACGTTCCTTAATTAAGTAACCACCAACCTTCGGGCTTTCGGCCCTCAATCCCTTTCCTAGACACTGATTTTGCAAGAGTCAATTTCCAACACTTTTCCCCTTAGGATAATCTCCTAAATGAGTCCGAGATGTCCCTAGGGCCAATGTCTACTTTTTTATTAAATTAGGCTTGGGTTAGTGAGTGCTGGGATGGTGGTTTTTGGGCTAAGGAAAGGGTGATAAAATCCCCACCTATCTTTTTATGGGTAATGCCCTTAAATTCGATTTGTGCAAGTGTACGATATCAACAAACAAGGTTCACTCAAAGCGTAATTAAATCAAACAAATAGTGAGTCCTAGTCAATATGCAATGCGTACGTACCTTGCCTCCAGCACTCTTCAACAGTAAAAGTAAAGGAATTGAAAAGACACGTGCCTAGAATGCAAATGTCTAAACAATTTTTAACGTTTCAACCAATGTTTTACTGTTTATTATAATTAGCAGGAGTATGGTGAAGCATACAAGAAAAGAATTATTGCAGAAGTTGTATTTTGCAAAGCTGAAGACCCTGCAGAAAACTTGTCAGTAGTGAACTCAGGATTGCCGCAAACCTGCGGCTGGGGCTGAGATTCTGCGGCAAAACTGAGGGATCCTGGTCTCTGCTTTCAAGAGCAGAGGCCCAGGTCCACTTATATGTTACTGCAATGCTATTTTTTTTTGTTTCTTCACCTGTAACCTGCAACAGAGAAGAAAATGCGTTTAGTTCTTCACTTTAAACCAAAAATCGTTGCTCTCCCCGGCAACGGCGCCAAAAATTGATCGTGGGCGAAAAATAGCACTCAAAAATGTGTATTATGTGAAATCAAATGAAAAGCTCTAATGTGCTTAGTATACCCTCGATACTTCCGTTATAGCATTGGCTCAACGGGTCGTATCCACAGGGAAGGGAGGCGATAGAAGCATTAATAGTCTCTAGTCACGTCAGATGTTAACAATTCTTCTATGTTGAAAGAATGAAAAAGAAAAGAAAATGAAAACAAGCATGTGGTAGGTGAGGAGAGCGATGAAAACGTCGATAAGAAAATAAGAAGAGGAACTTGAAAACGATTTCTAAAACAAAGGTAAAAGAAAACTCATGGCTACTAACTACTAAGTACTCCACTAACCATACTAACCTCTTCGAGATAGTTGCCTCACATTTGGATCCTCGGCCATCACAATCCTTATCTTCAAGAAGCAATACAAAGCATGGCTCATGGATGGTTCATAACAATCAAAACATTGCAACAAGAACAAGCTATTACAAGCATCACTCATTACACTACTAGCATGAAATAAAAGAGTTAGCTTGGTTAGCAAGTTAGCAAGTTAGATGTTAGAATCCATCATCTTTGGCCATCAATGGCTCTTGTAAGAACAAGGCCTTGTAGAGGCAACCCGATTCATGTGGATTATCAAGTAAGTGGTTAGATGGTTAGTGGTTAGTAGTTAGATTATCATGAAAAGAAAAACTAGTTAGAAATCATGTAGAAGGAGAAGGAGATTACAATGAAAGAGAAAAGAGGCATCTTTACATAGAGTGTCACTCTCTTTTACATTAATCCCTCATATCTCTCTCTAGAAATCACTCAGCCCTACTACAATGATCTAAGAAAAAGAAATGAAAATACAAGAAAATGAAGAACACTCACCTACACTAAAATCTAGATCTACTCCTAAAAAACGTAGACTCCCCTCGGTTTGGCTCTCTGCAGGGCTATTTATAGGGCTCAGAAGGATCCAGAAGAGGAGACGGGGCCACGCGTCGAAAATCGATGCGTGGCTCTTCAAGATTGCCGCGCCTTTGTCGCGTTTTGCGGCAATTCCAGAGAATTAATTCTCTGGATTTCTTCTGGAGCTTCGTCTGACTTCTAGCTGCTTCCAGGTATATCCTATTTCTGGTACTTTCGCCCGAATATTTGTCTGACAGCTCAGAAGTCTAGGTACAATGCATGTTCTAGAAAATCCTTTACTTGGCCTCCAAGAAATTGCGGGATTAATTACCATAAATAGGGATGAATTAGCATCTTTTTCCATCTTTGCCCTTGGACTTTGGATTTACCTGCAATTAAGACCAAAACACGATTTAGACGACTATTTATTCATAAAAACTGTGAGAAATGCGATATAATAATGCAGAATTTGTAGACTAATCAGTACACTCACATTTATTGTTTACTCATGTGTTTATTTTCATGAGTCATATTCATGCTTAATTGACTTGAGTGTTGATATCATGTGGATTTCTTATTTCATAAAAAATAATTTTGTTTTATTCCTTGCTTGAAGGATTTCGTACTAGTTTACAAGTTTTTCCATTTAACTTGTTCGGATTCTTCGTTATGGTAGAGATTTTCAAACACACTTTATTTTTCAAATCTATTTTTGAAAACCCCTACCATCCATGGGTGGTTGGATGGGAGATCATGCTCATGTATGCTTTATAGTGAAAATCATTTTAAAACTTGAACATGATTGGGAGGATAGGAATATGAGATATACATTTTATCTTATTGGTTGTTTCAATTGGTATCACTAAAATTATTTCAATTGGTATCAATTTTGACTTTTATTGTATACTCATATATTTTCGTATATGTATGCTTGCATTCAAAGAATATCAATTTCAATTGGTATCTATTTTTCATACATATATATGTTTGTGTTTATGCTATAGCTTCAGTGTTTAACCTTGTTTCAATTGATTCAATTTTCAATTGGTATCTAATTTCAATCTTACGCATCATTGTTTTTATTGGTATTTCATAAAGGGGGAGAAAATTCGATTTTCATGTTTACAATTGGTATTTGTATTTTCACTCCCTTGCTTTATGATAGAAAAATAAAATTTTTAATTGATATCATATACTTAAAAGAAAAATACTCTCTTTTGATATCAAGTTGTTTACTTGAATGTTTTAAATTTGGTATCTCAAAATTTTGTTTAAAGATAAATACAAAAGTTTTGAATTGTATTGCCTATATGCAAGGAGAGCTTAATATCTCTTCTATATATAGATTCATGATGAGTGTATCTTGTATTGAAGAGCTTGACAATCTCTTCTTTATGTGATACACGTGTGTAGGGGGAGCTTCACATCTCCTCTTATGCATTACATATTATATGTTATGTGAATTAGGGCTTGTCATCTCTCTTTCATGTAATGTATATGTGTAGGGAAGTTACTTTACCGTCTTCCTCTTCATGAATGTATATCACATATACCATTTGTTGATTGATTTATGTTTACTTTCAATTGGTATCAAGATGCTACTTTGACATATTTTCAATTGGTACCTTAATTGATTGTTACCCCTATTTGGTTTTGTTTTTGTTTTAGACAAAATGGGGAGAACATTTTTTTATTAACCCTTTTGTTGATTCATTATTTCGAACAAAAAGGGGGAGAAAAATTTATTGATTTGGTTTTGCTTTTACCCCTTATTGATGATTGTTTCTTTGTATTAAAAAGGGAGAAGATTTTGTTTTGTTTTGGTTTTTACCCCTTTATTGATGATTGACAAAAAGGGGGAGAATTATTTGAGAAAAATTTTAAGTTTTATATATGCATATTTATGTTTTTGCATATATTAAGTTTAATTTAGTTTAATTTTAATTGGTATCTAGAGCATGTTTGTGTTTGAACATTTCATTGGTATCTAGAACCTTTTATTGTTTATGCATGATTATGCATTATTATTCATTCAATAAAACAAATAAACATAAATTATTATTCATTGCATATTTATTTGTTTATGCATGAGTTAAGGGGGAGGTTCTTTGAAGCTTAACTTTAATCCATGCATATATAACTCCATGAGTTTTGTCATCATCAAAAAGGGGGAGATTGTTGGCCCGGAGGCCTTCCTCTCTAGTTTTGATGATGATTAACTCATGTAGTTATGTTTACTAATTATCTTGTGATTTTAGTTACATATCATTGATCAAGATATTATTTGGTGATTGCTTCAAAAAGAGGAGTTTGGAAGCCTTCACTTGGTGATTCCCGTGCCCGAGCATCAATTTCATACCTATGCACTCGGTGGATCACGGTTTGGTATCGAGTCGACTTGAAGATAGAAGATCATCAAGAAGACTTAGGTATCCTAGTTTAGTTTAGTGTGTTTTAGATCCATGTGTAAAGATAAGAATAGTTGATATGCTCAAGTGCACAACACACACGTTTTCATGTTTGGATATTGGTTTTTCGGTTTTTAGTTTAACCGATATTGGTTTTCATGAATAGTTGATCAAAACAAGTTTAAATGGTTTATATGTATAATAGATGTATTCTAGTTATACATGCATGCTTAAACTTCCTATACAAACTTATTTTGACTATCCTATTCATGTATTGAAAAATCCAAGTTTGATAAAATACAGTTTTGGTTTTTGGTAAAAATGATAAGACACAAAAATAGTTTTATATGCTTGATATTTGAATTGAAATTTTATCACATGTTTATATATCAATGCAAAATGATAAAACTATTTTTGGGATTTTTAGAAGTATTTATAAGATTTTTAGAAATATTTTTAACATGTTTTTCAGACCCAGAACTGTGCTGACAGACCATGCCGGTCGACCGGGCGGTCGACCGACGTGCACAGACTTGTGCACGTCTGCTGGCACAGTGGGCCGGTCGGCCGGACGGCCGACTGGATAAGAGAGCATTTGCTCTCTGTATTTGGGCGGTCGACCGAGCGGCCGACCGGAGCAGAAAGTCTGCTCTCTGTATCTGGGCGGTCGACCGTATTGCCCCAACGGTCATATTTCTGACAGTTAGCGGTCGGCTGGGCCGGCCGACCGCTAGCCTGTCGGCCCGGCCGACCGCTAGCCTGTCAGGCTGACAGATCAGCCCAACAGCTAGTTTTCCTTTGGGGCTATAAATACCCAATCTCTTTAAGGATTTTAACAAGATTTTAAGAGCCAAAATTTCTCTGATATACAAATGTTTTAAACAAGTTTTCAAAAGTGTTTTGGGCTTTAAACTTCAAATTTGGGTTTGTCTTTTAGGGTTTGGGAAAATCAAAGAAAATAGAAATTTGGGAGATTTGTATTGGTTTTCATTTCTATCTTTTACAAGAGTTTTACCAAGTGTTTTTCTTTGAGTTCTTGTTTTCCAAACACCTAGTTTTTTCACACTTGAGCTATCATCTATCCTATTCTATAGGATCTTTTGTTTAGTGGAAAAGAGAGATTGTTTGTGGTTGAAAGAAACCACTTGTTGTAAAAACCCTCCTTGTATTTGTGTATCCCTCTTTGGTAGAGGTTGATCGGAGTGGTATTGTTTGGATCCCTCTTCGGTAGAGGTGATTGTGTTGTTATTGGCTACGGGCCTTATCCCTCTTCGGTAGAGGTGGATTGTGGTTGTATTGCCTCGGTGGCATTGTAAGGTTGAGAGACGAGTTCGGTACTCCTTTAGTGGATTGGAAATCCTTCTCGGTGAAGGCGGGGACGTAGAGCTAGGGGCTCGAACCTCGAAACATATCTTTGTGTTTGCGTTTGATCCATTATCTCTATACTCTCTCTCTTTACATTTGTGCAAAGCATCATTCATTCACTCATATCTTATTGCTTGTATTTGTGCCTTGCATATTTCATATTGCTATATCTTGTATATGCTTGGTTGTGTTTGTGTGCCTCACTTATACTTAACCACAAAAGCTTCATATAGCACCTCAACCCATATCTAGGGGAATCAAGAGGAGTTAGTCCAGAGCCTTTCACGGGGAATTCGGCTACACTTGTTGGTTGTATTAAGTGTGATTGCAAAATTGTTTTAAGCTTCCGCATTTAGCGCATTTAGTTTCTAGATTAGCATTATCACCTATTCACCCCCCTCTAGGTGATTTACATCAAGTTGGGCTTAGCTCGCCCAACCCAAGTTGATGGTATACTGAGAGAGGTAGCAAGTTGGTACTTGCTCCCAGGTCAAGAAGCGCTCTACTGATTTCGGTCTGTCCTATAGTACAGGAAATGGTGGGACATCTGAGATCCTTGTATTTCACCGGAATGGGACTAGACAGAATTTCGCTTATATTAGTGGCCAAGAACACTTTCTTGGGCACATTGGTCTTTCTCTTCTTCGTACATATATCCTTAAGAAATTTGGCATAAGCCGGGACTTGTTGGATAGCGTCAAGAAGTGGCACATTCAATTTGATCTGGTTGAACATCTCTAGCATTTTCTCCATGTGCATATTCTTATTGTTGTTCCTAAGCCTATTGGGAAAGGGTGCTATAGGCTTATGAACTTGTTCAGCAGCTTTGTCCTCGTCAGATGTTTGTGGAGCGAATTGGAAGGAACTAGTAGAGGTGGAGGCAGGAGTCAGATCAAGATGGATTGGACTTTTCTATTGGTAGACCTGGTTGTCTACCTTCTTTCCAGATCGCAGTGTGTGAACTGCATTGCACTGGTTAATCGATGGATCCTGAATTTCATATGCTTGATTGGAGGTTTTTGGGTTAACTAGGGGCTGACTAGGCAAAATACCCTTTGGTCTTTCACTTAGAAAGCTAGCTAACTGGCTCATCTACATTTCTAATCTCGATATAGCCTGTGAATGATTATTCAGAGTTTGTCCCTGGTTTTTCATAAAAGTGATTTGGGACTTTATGAAAGCCTCTATGCTCTCCTCCAATTTACTGATTTTCTTTTCATTGGTGAGCCTTGGGAGGAGGAAGCTGGGGCTTGACTGGAAAAGTTGGTGGAGGAGTAGGATGGTGAAAATTGATGGAAAAATTAGGCCTGGGAGGAATGTTTTGGGCCCAGGAGAAATTGGGGTGATTTCTCTAGCCGGGATTGTATGTTTGTGAGTATGGGTTGTGTGGCGGCCGTGAATAAGCCACGTTCAGGTGTTCCGGTGGCACTTGTTGGGTGTGAAGAATAGGGCATTCTTCAAAGACATGGTTTGGTGCCTGACAGTACGAACAACCCGGATTGTGAATTGGTGGTGGGTTGATCTGGTTGACATTGGCAGGCTCTTTAGTTTCCAGAGCCTCTATCCTTCTCATTAGGGTAGCAATCTTAGCCTCAGCAGCTATGGATGATTCTAGAGATAGGAGCCCTCCTCTTGAAGCTATAGATTGTGAATTCCTAGATTTTTCTGAGGCTGGCTCCCATTGCAGTGTTTTCTCCGCTAAATCCTCAAATAAATCCCAACCCTGATTCTCATCCTTCTACAAGAACCCTGACACATTGTTTCTAACAGGGTCTTAGTCTAATAATCTAGACCATCGTAGAGAATCTGGCACTGACGCCATTTCTCCACGCCATGATGAAGGCACTGAGCTAGGAGATCTTTGAATCGCTCAAAGTATCTCCAAAATGGTTCGCTCAGTTTTTGCCTAAACTGCATGATATTCTTCCTAATGAGAGCAGTTTTGTGAATTGAGTAGAATTTCTTCAAGAAGGCTTTGACAAAATCATCCCAGGTCGTGACTGAATCTGCTGCCAAGCTGTACAACCATTTCTTAGATAGGTCCTCTAGGAAAAAAGGGATGAAACATAACCTAACGGCATCGTCTCCTAGCTGGGGTATACGCATCATGAGGCATACTTCTTCAAATTTCCTAACAAAGAAGTATGCGTCCTCTGATTCTAAACCATGAAATTTGAGAAGAGTGTTAATAAATTGGGGCTTTAAATCAAAATTATTGTCGTTTGCTTCAGGAAGTTTTATGCAAGATGGAAGTGAAGTTCTGATCGGGTAAAATCTATCCTGAAGTGATGCCATCACTGGTTCTGAATGCAAGGATAGAGAAGTATTTCTTGTTAATCTAGAAGTTGACGGATCTCTCACCCACTCTTGCATGCAGCACACCACAAACAACGTGAAGACAACAAACAATCGAAAAAGAACTAAAAACAAACAAAAGAAAGAAAAACAATCACAAGCCTTATGATTGGTAGTCAAAAGTGCATTTTTATCATAACATTTACCATCACATTTTCATATTTATTCATTTAATTCTGCACATTTATTAATAATTTGTAATTTATTGTGTGCAGGCCTCGAAATAATAAAAAGAAAGAATTAAAGCTTAATGAAGCCCAAAAGCCCACATTTAAAAACCCGTGCAAAAGTGCAAATATCAATTGTCAAAGTGCAATTATGCAAGGGCTAAAGTTGCAATTATTAAAGATGAGGGAAGGATAGAATTCTACCCAACCCTAAACACTTGCAGATGAGGATGAAAGACAAAGATAAGATGCAGAGATAAGGAAATTCGTTTAAAAGAGATTGGGAGAATTCAAGATCTAGGTAACTTGATTTCTAAGTTATCTCGAAATCCCAAGATGAAGAGCCAGGATCACACTTCCAGAAGCAAACGCCCAGATGAACGGATCGGGAGAGGCCACGCGCCAAAGCGCGTGGCCAGAAGAGCCAGTTTTGCCGCAAAATTGCGGCAAAAACCAGGATTTTGCGGCAATTTAGATGAGATCAGTTTCCAGTTTTGTGGGCAGGTTTATCCAGGACTCTTCAGCCTTCTGCACCTATAAATACCCCCTGCAGTGCAACGTACAGAGTGTCCAGCGTCCAGCAAAGGGCCAAAAGCTAGGGTTTAGGTTTTCTTCTTTCTTCTAGGTTAGATTTTATATTCGTTTTTCTTTTGTAAAGTCTGTAACTGAGAGTGGAGGAAGCTTTCATGGAGGAAGGAGTCCATGCTTGTACTGAGGTGACAACGGTGTAAGCCAACTCTTCTTCTATTGTTAATGAAATCTGCTTGAGGTTTGTCTTTTTCATTATTCTTGTTTTATTTCTTCGTGTTTTATTCTTGTATTTCTCTGTTCCTGTTTTCTTCCATTATTTTTCTCTAAATGCCTTGTGAACAATGAGACCCAATTGCATTGAGACTGCCTAGCCAAAGAAGAACCCTTGATGGCTTATGGCGATGAACATCCTATACGCCATACTTGCAAGTCTTCCAAGAAAAGGTAAATCATCGCACGGATCAAAGGTAAGCAGGCTGAAGAGGTTTGTACGTGTTATAAGTTTTTCTTTCTTTCCTTCTCTAGTTTAGATCACCATCCACATCTTTCCATATTCTTTCCCACAACTCATTGTAAATACCACTTTTCATTGTAAATATCGTTGTGACTAACAAGATAATTAAGAAAGATAAATTTTTAGGGATAACTTACAAACGCTTCCATCGCTAGTCCCTCCCTGAGGATCACGACCCGCATAGCCTTGCTACAGCGGATTAGAATTGAACACTGCACACCTTTACTTCTAAATCTAACATCTATATTTTTGTGTGCAGGTAAAAGTTCGATCAACATTTTGGCGCCGTTGCCGGGGAGGGACGGTAAGTTTATCTCTAAAACAAAATTTTAATTTTTAACTAATTCTTTATTCTTTTCTGTTTGCAGGTTTGGAGAACAGGAAATAGAAACATAGCAGCGGCAGTAGACATATTTCTATTCTGTGCCTCTGCCCTCGAAGGCAGAGCACCAGAACCTACTGTTTTGCCGCGGATCCGCGGCCAGAGCCGCGAAAACGCGGCAACAGTAGAGAACTACTTATTGATCTTTTTGCAGGTTGCTGCAAATTGTAAATTTTGTTTACTGCTCTATTCTGTTTTGTTCTGTGATTTACCTGTAAATTGCTAATAATTCAATAGTAAATTATTTGTTGTTAAAAATAAAAATTGATTAGACGTTTGCATATTAGGCACGTGTCTTTTCAATTACTTTATTTTACTGTTGAAGAGTGCTGGAGCAAGGTACGTTCGCATTGCATGTAGAATAGGACTCATCTCTTGGTTGATTTTCATGCTTTGAGTGAATCTTATTTACATATCTTGTACACTTGAACAAAAATATCTTAAGGGCATAACCCATTAACAAGATAAGGTGGGGATTTCATCACCCTTCCTTAGCCCAAAAATCATATCCAAGCACTCACTAACCCAAGCCTAACTTAAAATTAGTAGACGTTGGCCCTAGGGACATCTCGGACTCAATTAGGAGATTATCCTAAGGGGGAACGGTGCTGGAATTTGACTCTTGCCAAATCAGTGTCTAGGAAGGGGATTGAGGGCCGAAAGCTCGAAGATTGGTGGTTATTTAATTAAGGAACGTCTTTGACGGAAAACCTCCCACCACTCTTGCCCTGACCTGGCTGATTAACTTGTGGTCAAAGTCTGCACTCAACCTCCCGTGGACGGTCTAACCAGTTAGGAGTCGTCTAGGTCATAGGTCTACCATAACTTAGGATAGAATTTTTTTTCTTTTTGTTTGTTTATTTGTTTGTTTGTTTGTGTTGGTGTGATATGGCATATAATAATAATTTTTCCAACTTTAATCCATATTACACACCTGACTATTTTTCGGATATTACCAACCCGGCATATCATAACTTTGACCAATCTAGTGTGCTGGAATGGTCTTATCCGAATAATTATAACCCATACCCCTCATCTTATGACCATGATTTTCATACTTTCAACTCGTCACAGAGTTCATGGGGTTTCGAGTCCCCCGAGTCCAATTTTCAACCGACTTGTCCTCAGTCTCCACCCAGTCCACATTCTTTCAATGAGTCATACTTAGATCCACCCAGTCAGAATAGACTACAATCTATCGGGAAAATGATAAGTATGCATGAGTCCAAGCAACAATTACCATCAATCGGAGAAATGATTATGCGTGAGTCCACCGACTCACAATTTCATCACGATTACACTTCATCCTTTCAAGTCAAATCACAACACGATGCACCTATCAACTATGAAGGGATGCTTGCAGCCATGACTCAGGCTAGATTAGCCCGTGATCGTGATATAGATATGATGGTTCAATCTTTACGTTCTCACCGTTTGGCCATTTCTGATATCATTGACCACTCTCGTAGAGCCGACGAACCAAGTTGCTTTGGACAACAAGATTCTACTTCAGTGCCATCATTTGAACTTGCTGAAACTCCAATTGTTGATAATTTGGCAAGTTTTTCCTTTCCTGAAATAGAAGTTGAACATGAATATGATCATGATCTCCCACTTGATGATTCAATTTTACTTCCTGATTCAATAATGACTCCAGTATCTCCACCTGATTTCACTTTTCCCGAGTCAACATTGGATCCTGTTCCAATTCATCATGATATTGAGTCACCTATAATTGATGATCATATTGAACTTGACCAATTGTGCAATTTTGAAAGTCCCATGGATAAATTGGCAAGTTCTGATTTTTATAACATTGAACCCAATGAGATATGTGACCTAGATTCTCAAATCTGTGATCAAGTTCAAATTCTCAAATCATTATTGACTCCTGTTTTGTTACCCGACTTAGGTAATCTTTTAGAGTCAGTTTTGATTCCCACACCTATCATTCCTTAACTTGAATCACCAACATTGAGTCACATTCCATTGAGGGAAGATTATTGTGGACTTGAGCTTCAACTTATTGATTTGGACCCACTTCCTGAACCTAGACCGACTCCTGAACCCTTACTTGATATGAGTTTCTTTCCTGAGTCGGTATTTGTTCCCGTACTTCCCACGTCCAAATCAATAATTCCATCTTTTCATACTCCATTTTGGGACAAGGAGGTTGACACAATTGACTCTGAAATTTATTATGAAATTTGGAAATTTGATGGGGTGGAAATTTTAAAAAATGATTATACATATATTTTAGTGGGTTATAGACGAAAAATTTCTGGTGGGATTCACAAACTACTACATTATCTTGATTGGGTAGCAACGCTTGGCCCAATTAGACCACCACCCTAAGGTAACTTCCGCCTTCCCTTGTTCTGTTTCATGCATATATGCATTCATTCATACATTGAGGACAATGCATGAGATAAGTGTGGGGTGGGCTTTACTAACATACTAACATAGGTAGAAACTAACAAAATTTGCTAATAAAAAAAATTAAAAAAAATGTTATAAAAAGGACAATATTTTGACTTATCTTTTGAAAGAAATCTAAGTTAGTCTTAAGAATTAGGAAAATCATGATTAGGATTTCTAAAAACTTGGTCAAAATAAATAAATTGTTGAATTTTTAGCTATAGGAGGAGAAATTGAATAAGTAGTTAGTCTTGATTTTTACCTTAATGAAATGTGCATACCTAATGCATATCTAGGATTCTAAGACAAAGACCCTTGTGCCTCATAAAAAAATATATATATCCTTAAAAGAAAAAAAAAATTTCACCAATTAAGCTGGATACATGTGCCTCAAGAAGCATAAGTATTCATACCTAAAGGTGAGTAAAAAAAAAATTTAATAAAACCTTAGTTTTGTGGCCTAATTCACTCGAATTTGAGTCCGCGGGGTGTTTTCTCACCTGGTACCCTAAAGCCGACTGGTTTGGGAGCCACCGACTTTAAGTTCGCTACATGGGTGGATTAGAAAGCCTAAGAAGACTAAGAAAAATAATATATATGTATTAACACATCTAATAGTCAATTAGTTAGGTATGAGGGCCTCAAGAAGCCTTGATGCTTACACGAAAGAAAATTAGATGAGTTATACATATAAAAAAAAAAAAAAAAAAAAATATAAAGAGGCATGAGAGTCCAAGTTAGGGAATTCCTAGTATAAATTCATAAGGATGCATATGATTTTTGGTAACGAAAAAGACTATACACAAAATTCAATTTTGATCCTTACTTAAAAATGAAAACAATTTACTTTATAAAGACTAAGTTAAAGAATGAATAAAAATGAGGATCCTAAAAACTTATAGATTACTTAGTCCTTTCAAAAGTATTTCAAATATTTTCCTTTTTATGGATTTTGTGGGTGCAATCCGCTGAAAACCCTCACGAGACAACACTCGTCCTCTAGGGTAACCTAGAGGTTTAACGGCTTGTTGCACGTGCTAAGTGCAATCGTGATTCCTACGAAAGTGAGTTAGGATAGATTAATTTTTCTTTTTCTTTTTGATTTTTACTCGAGGACGAGCAAAAAGATAAGTGTGGGGGTGTGATTGGTAGTCAAAAGTGCATTTTTATCATAACATTACCATCACATTTTCATATTTATTCATTTAATTCTGCACATTTATTAATAATTTGTAATTTATTGTGTGCAGGCCTCGAAATAATAAAAAGAAAGAATTAAAGCTTAATGAAGCCCAAAAGCCCACATTTAAAACCCAAGTGCAAAAGTGCAAATATCAATTGTCAAAGTGCAATTATGCAAGGGCTAAAGTTGCAATTATTAAAGATGAGGGAAGGATAGAATTCTACCCAACCCTAAACACTTGCAGATGAGGATGAAAGACAAAGATAAGATGCAGAGATAAGGAAATTCGTTTAAAAGAGATTGGGAGAATTCAAGATCTAGGTAACTTGATTTCTAAGTTATCTCGAAATCCCAAGATGAAGAGCCAGGATCACACTTCCAGAAGCAAACGCCCAGATGAACGGATCGGGAGAGGCCACGCGCCAAAGCGCGTGGCCAGAAGAGCCAGTTTTGCCGCAAAATTGCGGCAAAAACCAGGATTTTGCGGCAATTTAGATGAGATCAGTTTCCAGTTTTTTTGGGCAGGTTTATCCAGGACTCTTAGGCCTTCTGCACCTATAAATACCCCCTGCAGTGCAACGTACAGAGTGTCCAGCGTCCAGCAAAGGGCCAAAAGCTAGGGTTTAGGTTTTTCTTCTTTCTTCTAGGTTAGATTTTATGTTCGTTTTTCTTTTGTAAAGTCTGTAACTGAGAGTGGAGGAAGCTTTCATGGAGGAAGGAGTCCATGCTTGTACTGAGGTGACAACGGTGTAAGCCAACTCTTCTTCTATTGTTAATGAAATCTGCTTGAGGTTTGTCTTTTTCATTATTCTTGTTTTATTTCTTCGTGTTTTATTCTTATATTTCTCTGTTCCTGTTTTCTTCCATTGTTTTCTCTAAATGCCTTGTGAACAATGAGACCCAATTGCATTGAGACTGCCTAGCCAAAGAAGAACTCTTGATGGCTTATGGCGATGAACATCCTATACGCCATACTTGCAAGTCTTCCAAGAAAAGGTAAATCATCGCACGGATCAAAGGTAAGCAGGCTGAAGAGGTTTGTACGTGTTATAAGTTTTTCTTTCTTTCCTTCTCTAGTTTAGATCACCATCCACATCTTTCCATATTCTTTCCACAACTCATTGTAAATACCACTTTTCATTGTAAATATTGTTGTGACTAACAAGATAATTAAGAAAGATAAATTTTTAGGGATAACTTACAAACGCTTCCATCGCTAGTCCCTCCCTGAGGATCACGACCCGCATAGCCTTGCTACAGCGGATTAGAATTGAACACTGCACACCTTTACTTCTAAATCTAACATCTATATTTTTGTGTGTAGGTAAAAGTACGATCAACACCTTAGTCTAAGGTACCTAGACCTAGACGACTCCTAGCTGGTCGATTCTCCGGGGAAAGTTGTTGTAGGAACTCGACTACAAGCTAATCGGCCAGGAAAGGGCAAAGCTCGGGGGGAGGTATCTGGGTGGAGCCACGGGCCTAATTATGCCAAACCATGGAGCTTTCTTTCACTCTAATGGTTAAAACAACAACTAGAAGAAGAACTACAACAACAACTACAAACCTAAAAACAAGATTACAAAAACTTACTAAAGCTCTGGATCTGCTCTTCTTCAGACCCCATGGGGGGTATTTATAGGCCTCAGGAGAAAGGGAGGCCAGGGGGTGACCCCTGGCCCGAAGCCCGGGCCCGCGCGCGCCTATGGGGCAGCTGAAATGTGGCCAGGGCTGCGTTTCTGCGGCCCAGGTAGAGCGGCGCGCGCCCAACTTCGGGCAGTGCGTCGCCTAGTCTGTTGTCTGACTCCTGTATGTCTTGGATTCGTGATTTGATACCCTGGGCTGAAAAAATCTTCACTCTAAAGTCAATGGCTACTTGGTAGGCTTTTAATCACCAATTAAATGGTGATTTAGGTCTTCTTCATTTGCACACCATGGACCTAGGATCAAGCAAGTAAGGTTTTATTAGCAGAATTTTACATTAAATAAATATGAGAATGTGATGAAAATTATGAAGAATTAGAGACTAATCAACCCAGAGAAGTCCTTGCCATCCAAGAAATGCAACATCCAAGAAACCTTAGAGAGTTTAGAAGATTGCAAGGGTGGCTAACTTATATCCGAAAGTTTATCTCAAATCTCTCAGGACGATACGAAACCCTTCACCAAATTAATGAAGAAGGGTATTTCATTTGTCTGGGATGATACTTGTAGACAAGCGTTCGAGGAAATCAAGTGGTACCTCACTCAGCCACCAGTACTTACAACTCTGATGTCAGAAAAACCTTTCCTGATATACGTTCGAGCTATGGATCATTTTCTAGGAGCTTTACTAGCCTAGAATAATGATCAGGGACACGAGCAGGCAATCTACTACTTAAGTAGAACCATAATCATAGCTGAACATCGATACAACCCGGTCGAAAAGGAATTCTTGGCGTTGGTGTTCACCGTCCAGAAGATGCGACACTACCTGGTGGGCCAAACCATACACGTCATATCAAAAGTCAATCCTTTAAGATTGCTTATGACGAAGCCATCGTCGCTGAATGGTCAACTAGCAAAATAGGTCATAGTGCTCTCCCAATACAAATGCAATTCTTGCAACAAAAAGCTGTAAAGGGATAGATAGTGGCAGCCTTTTTGGCTGAACATTCAGATCCAGAAATGACCAAACTTTATGAAGATCTCCCAGATGAGGTAGTTGAAGCTTGCATGACCCAGATAACTTTTGAAGAATAGGTGTGGTAACTCTTCTTCGATGGTGCATTAAGAACGGGTCCTCGAGGAAATATCATAGCAGGAGTGGGGGTAGCACTTGTCTCCCCATAGAACTACATAATTCCTCGTGCATTCTCATTAATTGAGTTTTGTGCCAATAATATAGCAGAATACAATGCTCTCTTGATAGGGATGCAAATCGTTGATGAGATTTGCGTTAAAAATCGCAAAATGTACGATGATTCAAAGCTCATCGTTAATCAGGTTCGCGGGGAGTATGAAGTCAGACACGAAGACTTAGTACCATATCACAACATAACCATTCACATGGCGAAGTGGTTCAAAAGCTTTTACAATGACCATGTACCTCGCAAGTAAAATGGGCATGTAGATGCACTGGCGTCTCTCGCCACTTCCTTCCAGCCAAAGTGTCAGAGAAAGTACTCGTTTATAGCCATGATCTGTACTGTCCAAGATTCGCCCTTGAAGCTAACCAAATTCCCGCATGGAATCTTCAAGTCAAAGTAGCTCTAGACAATGGGTCCAGAGCTTAGGGATTGATATTTCTCATACATCGACTACATATTGTACGACATTCTTCCCGGTGACCCTAAAGAGATGGCTGCCATTAGAAAGAAAGCCCCTAAATGCTACTAAAACGCGATCACAAGAACTTTGTATCGGTGACCGCATGATGGAATCCTCCTCCGCTGCTTATCACATAAAAAGCATAGGAAGCACTCAAAGAGGCTCATGACGGTATGTGCGAAGCTCACCAACCTGGTACAAAACTTGGAGATCGATTCTAAAGACTGGAAAATTATTGGCCAAAAATGATCCCTAATGCCATTACTTACTCTAAATGATGCCACTCTTGTCAGATCCATAGCGACTTCATTCATCAGGCACTAGGACATCTTCATCCTACAACTTCTTCCTGGCCATTTGAAATGTGGGGAATATACGTGGTTGGTCCTATCAGCCCACCTCATCCAAAGGACACCAGTTTTTCTTAGCCATAACTGATTACTTCTCCAAATGAGTAGAGGCTATCCCTCTAAAGGAGGTGAAGACATCTGATGTGATCAAGTTTATCAAACATCACGTGGTCTACCACTTTGGTGTCCCACGACAGATTGTCTACGATAATGGGCCTCAGTTTGTCAGCCAAGCATTTCAGAGATTCTACAATAAGTTCAGAATTCAAAGTGTGTTTTTAATGATATACTACCCTGTCGCTAACGACCTTACAGATGATTTTAATAAAACCATTGGGAAGCTTCTCAAGAAGTTTGTCTCAAAAAGTCAACGCGATTGGGACTACAAATTAGGTGAATGCTTATGGTCTTATCGTACAACAGTGAGAACCCCAACGAAAGCTACACCATTCTCTTTGGTGTACGGGTGTGAAGCTGTACTCCCACTAGAAATCCAGATTCTATATCTGCGCGTTGCCTTGACAACGATAATGAAGGATGAGGAGAAGCATTGACTGCGACTCCAGGAGCTTGAAGCTTTAGACGATAAACGCCTGCAAACTCAACAGCAAAACGAGCTTTACCAAACTCGAATTTTCAGAGCTTTAAACAAGAAAGTTAAGAAATGGACTTTTAAGAAAGGCGACCTCATCTTGGCTATCAGAAAACCCATGGTAATGACACATAAGACAAAAGAGAAATTTCAACCCAAGTTGGAAGGACCATTTGTGGTAGAGTCAGTCTACTCAAATAGAGCATATCACCTAATAAATCTAGAAGGCGATATACTTATAATGCTAATTAATGGCAAATTCTTGAAGAAATACTACCCTTGATCATGTTAACATTAAACTTTTGATCATTGGGTCAAGTATGTATGACGCTTGCATCGAATACGTTCCCTTACGATGGAATTCTCGATTAACAACTATGTTCTGCTCAACAAGAGCATGATGCAACCAGCGTCGATGATCAAATATCGCTGGAGTTCTAACCAGCACATAAGAAGTTGGTTAATAGGAATGGTCGGGTGAACAACACAGGGGAACATGATCCAATCCTCGACAGAATTGAGTTGATGAAGACAAACTATCTGAGTATTAGTTTTGTCACTCTTTTTTAGAGGCTATCAAAATCTAACACTTTGACACCAAAGGATAGAGGAAAATGTTGGCTTTTAAGTCCAACATAAGTTCTTAACAACCCATCATGCTGAAGGGAATATCTTGGATAGCCAACTCAAACGGTAGTTGGTAAAGACATACCAAATTCGTTGATAGCTGAGAGTTTGCTAAAAATCCTAAGGGACTTGGTCTCGCCTTCTCCTCCAAAATCCCCTACCAATTCCCTTCCACGGAATGGTAGGACCACAAAAATATTTGTATCCATTTCACCAGCAAAATGAGCATAGACTTGTCACGTTAACAGTAAATATCTGACAAGTTATTTTCCTTAATCCCTAACGGGATTCGTCAAGTTAATTTTACACCTCTGACAATTTATTCTATTTTCCTACTAAAGTCTCCTACCAATTCCCTCCCATGAAGTGGTAGGCCCACAAACTCAAACGCTGTTATGTTAACACCATAACTCTAATAGCGAAAAGTTTCAATACTCCTCAACGAGTATGAACTTCTACTTGATGACCCTCTTCTACTTGATGACCCTCTTGCATGGGGTCACAAGTCTTCAAAATTGTCAAGTTAACACTATACCTCTGACAATCCAGACTTCACTTCTCAATTTTCCTCAATAGAATGGCAAGTCCTCAAACATTTCTTATATCGTAAACCAACCCCTGTTATGTTAATACTACACCTCTGACAAATTACTTTTAAGTTCAATATTATACCTCTAACAGTGATCAAGTTACTGCCGAGTTCAACATTAAACCTTTGACAGTCACTTCCATCAGGATTCCATATCGAAGCTGAGACAAGTAATACTAAGTTTAATATCACACCTCTAGAATCCTGTCCATTATTAAGTTAAACAATATACCTATGACAATGACTTTCCCTCGAACTTTCGTGTCGAGGTCGAGATGACCAATGCTAAGTTCAAAATAATGCCTCTAGAATTACCCCCACTCTTAAATTCAGCACTACACCTATGACAATAGTATCTTCAGTTTACCCAATGAAACTGAAATTCCTGTGGAGTTAAGTTAACAGTACACCTCTATCTCGCATCCTTGTCAAGTTAATATCACACCTATGATAAGACTTAATCCAATCCGTTAAGTTAATATCACACTTATGATGGTAAAGAAATACTTAGATCCCTGATGGCTCTAATCTTACTTGTTATTCTCATCAATAGAATGACAAGTCCACTCAGAATCACTGTTAGGTTAATATCACACCTTTAACAATGTCCTCTCTACTCCCGAACTGAGTCTTAATTACATTAATACTAAACCTCTGATGATAGACTCAATCACAATTCCCTGCGAAGTAAAAACTTCACTTGTCATTCTTATCCATAATATTGCAAATCCATAAAACATGTTCCACTCCTATCAAGTTAATATCACGCCTCTGACAGTAACCTTTTTGAATTCTTTAAATGAAAATTTTCAACTTTGAGTTGCTAAGTTAAAATATTACACCTCTAGCAAATCGAAGGTAATCACTTGTCTGAATTTCAATGCGAAAAGGAAGTCAAGACAAATAAGAAGGTAGGAAAAAGTGTCACTTTTATTGATATTCAAAAAATATGAAAGTGATATAAAATGCTCTCTTATCCAATAAGATTGAGTGTTATAAAAAAGGAGTACAAAGAAGTCCCTCTTGCTCAACGAAAGGTTGCACTCACTCTTAAAATATCGAAGATACACAAAGTTCATCTTCTTGACTATGGCTGAGAACAGCAGATCAACTTCCTCTCCTCTTGAGAAAAATGGTGTTTCTCGGGGTTAAAATGCAAGTGAGCATTCTGATTCCACCCTACCAACAGGGACAAAGGTCTTCACAAGGCTGTAATCTTTCGCTTAATGGAAAGCTCTACCACCAGAAAGTCATCCAATGAGCATGGGTTTTTTGTCACTGTCACTTTTTTAAACAAGATTGGTGAAGGGAGGATCCGAGACCTTACTAGTGATGTCCTCTTTCCCGTGACCTTCAATTATACCTGCTCATTATAATCAAGAAGGATCCAAGACTTTACTGGTGCATCATGCCCAATAACATCTTGATGTGTATCGAGAATCACACAGATCTTCCTCCCCTTGGACAGAAGTTCTGACTACTCAAGTGGTCGCCAATCGAATGAACTGGTCGCTCCATGTCTACCTTAATAGACGCAGCAAAGATATTGGAACCAGCACCAACGATATGGCCAAGACCTGCAAGAAGGAAAGAAGCCTGATGGTTAAATTTCTGCAATGATAGAAAACATGAATCCAGAAGCACGGACGTGGGTCTAAAGTCATGAACTCCAGAAGCGAGTCTCATATGTGAATCTTATGTTTAAGTTTCAGGACGCAGAGTTTTCCACGCTCTGTAAAGATAGAAAATATGAATCTGAATGCAAGCCCAACATTAGACTCGCATCTGATGATTGAAATACGGGACATATAATAAAGGCGCAGACGCGGGCCTTAAAAATTTTCTAAGTCATGAACTACAGACGCGAGTCTTATATATAAAACACGCATTTAAGGCTTTAAAACGTAGAGTTTGCCACCTCGCGTCTAAAGATCTCAAAAGAGCAGCCTTAAAAATTTTCTAAGTCATGAACTCCAGACGCGAGTCTTATATGCAAGACCCGCGTTTAAGGCCTCAAAACGCAGAAGTTACCACGCTCGAGTATGAAGAACTCGGGAATAAAAAATCTACAAGCTCATGTTTCATCAGTTAACACGAAGATAGTGTTTGTAGAGCATGGACGCATGGATCTCAAGTTGACTGTCTAAACTTCAAGAAAAAAGTTTTAGAGGTTTCAAGAAGAGATCAAGAGACAGAGCATGGATGAATGGATCTCAAGTCAACTATCTAAACTTCAAGAAAAAAGTTTAAAATTTCAGGAAGAGATCAAGAGACAGTCTATTTATGATCGGTAATGATAGAGCCACAAGAAAATAAAATTTTATTATAGCAAAGGCCATTTCCTACCAGAAAAAGAGTTCTTTAGAGGGAGGACATCATTCATCAAGACATGGCCATGAAAGTATTAGAGGGGATGCTTTTTGATTTTGAAATCACTTAACAGTGATAATCTTAGAAGAAGATTGCAAGAAAGTATCAAAGTTTCGGGTTCTTTTAAAGAACTCTAAAAGTTCATTAGGATGCAATCCCTGAGAAGAAAATAGCCTAAGAACTCTAAAAGTTCATTAGGATGCAATCCCTGAGAAGAAAATAGCCTAAGAACTCTAAAGGTTCTTCAGAGCACATATCTGTGAAGGAAAACCGTCAAGATGAATGTGTTAAGAGGCTCTTGGCCTATTTATAGGCTCACTAATGGCCTTTAATTAACGGCATAAAAATCAAAGCTGTTCTTAAAGCCAATTAATAGCCTTATTTCATGATGCAAATCTCAAATCTAGTCTAAGTAAAACACGTGGATTTTTTGTCCTAGGAAATCCTAATGATGCTTGAATTTTCAATATCAGTAACGCGTCCCCAACCGTTAACATCGGCTCTGCCTCGAAAGATCCAGCGAGATCTTCGCGCACAAAGAGTCACGTCATCAAAATCGCGTCTCTATAACTGCAAGTGATGCTTCAAGGGTCGTGTTTTAAAGTCCATGTCCCTTCACAAACTTAAGGCCGCATCACCTCCAACAAGTTGAAGGCTGTGTTCTTACAACAAAAGGAAGACGGCGTCCCTTCAACGACCAAGGGTTGCGTCCCTAACAATTCAGGGTCGCGTCTCCTCAATGGTTCAGAGCCGCATTTTTCCTAACAATTCAGGGCGCATCTCCTCAATGGTTCAGAGCTGCGTCTCAACTTGAAAGATCGCGTCTCCTCAATATTCTTTGGTTAGCGTCTCGGCGAAACAAGAAATTTGCGTCTCTGTTCCAAGCGAGTACTGCAACTCTAACTTTGAATCAAGTTCACATTTGTAACGTCCAGAGCTGTGTTTCAACATCAAGTGAAGGGGGCATCTTCACTTTGAAGGAAGCTCGCGCCTTGGCAAAACAAGAGAGCTGCATCTCTGTTCCAAATGTGAGTTGTGTCTCCACTTTGATGTTCGCGTCTCTCCAATAAATGAGAGTCAAGTTTCTACTTCAGAAGAGGTTCGCTTCTCCAAGGCAACACGATCTTCGCGTCTATAAGACCTGTGTTCAGTCTCTGCTTATGCAAACAATTCAAATAGTACACTGGCAAGAGCAGTTGGCGATTTCTCCCGATTCAACAATACACCGACAACCAGCTCAGAGTACCGATGAGGTTTGGACTACGTATCTGGACACTCACGATGATCATCTCTGGTGGCTTCAAAAAGTTCAATAGTACACTCATGAAGATTAAAATCCAGAAAAGATTGAGCTCAAGGTATCTCAGAAGATTGTCAGTCCAGTCTTGAGAGCTTGCTGCTAAAGCAAAAGTTCAAAGTGTTTCGAAATTCGTCCTAGTCAACCGCAGAGTTTCAAAAACTTTGAAGGGAGTTCTGTAGACTGTTTAAAAAAAATTGAAGACAAGTCATCAGATAACAGAGTCCATACTTCAAACGAGAGAAAAGTCATTCATGCAATACCAAGACACAGGGCCCGAAACCTACGCCTCAGCATCCCTCTAATGTTAAGACACAGGGCTCGAAGCCCGCGTCTAAACATCACTTTAGTGCTCCGATAAAGAGCTAGAAGCCTGCGTCTCAGACACGAAGCTCAAGGAACGCGTCTATTATCATATTAATGAGGAAACACAGAGTTTGAGGCTCGCATTTTATTACCACCACGGTGCCCAAACACAGAGCTAAGACTCATGTCCAACATTACCTCAATGACTAAACGCAGAGCTCAGGCCCGCATTTTAATGGCAAAGGAGCCATGCATCTCAGTTATAACTATCCTCTTTACTAGGTCAAGTGTTGCTCACGTAATAAGGGGAGTTAACACCTATTATGGAGAGTTTTTAGGAGACAGTTTTACCTCTAGAACTCCTATAAATTGCTCAGTTTGTTATTGAAGAGGAGTCAGAATTTTCAACTGAGGAAGATTGCTTTTTAAAGAGTTCAACTCTTTAACACCAACATCCAGAGTTCAAGTTTTTGCCTAAATCTCTTTGAGATTTCATTGGATAGGAGCTGTGCTACTCCATCTGTGATCCAAAAAGAAGTGCTTTAGAAGAGCTTGATGTTCACCCGGTCAAAGGAAAAAAGATTCACTTTCCAACACTACGCGAAGGATCCAGTCTTAAACAAAGAGAAGATCTGAGCTTGAGTGTCTTCTCTCTCTTGTAGTTGAAATTTGAGTGATTGTAGTTTTTCATTGATTCAAGGAATTCTTTCAATTCTCTTCTTTAAATTTTTCTCCCTGAACAAAACTGAGTAGACGTTGGTCCTAGGGACATCTCAGACTCATTTAGGAGATTGATCTAAGTAGAAAGTTGTTAGAGTTTAGCTTAGGTCAAATCGGAGTCAAGGTTGGGGATTGTGAGGTGAAATCTTGAAGAATAGTGATTTGGCATAATTAGACCCATTGCTTAAGTACAGATATCTCTCACTAATCTTACCCCTACCTGGCCGGTTAACTTGTGAGAGATTGCTGTAATATACCTACCGTGGACAATCTAACCAGTTAGGAGTTGTCTAGTCTAAGGTCTACCCTAATTTCGGCTAGATTTTTCTTTCTTTTCGTTTGTTTATTTGGTTATTTTCTTTGTTTGTTTTTTTTTTATGTGAAATAGATTATAACTATAATATTTTCAACTTTAATAGTAACCCATATTTCACCCTGACCTCTTTTGGCTCGGATATCACCAACCTGGCATTACATAAATTTAACCAATCAAATATGTCGGATTGGTTTTATCTGAATCAATATATGCCCCAGTCCCAGTATTATGAATGTTGGTCCCGATATGATGCCAGTTGTGGATCTAATATACGAAGTCAACACTCACAAGAATATTAGTATAAAGGAAATAAATGTACTTGTAAATAAAGAAAAATAAATCACAGAAAAGATAACAATCGCAAACACGAGTGATTTATCCTGGTTCGGTCCTCGTGACCTACATCCAGTCCCCAAGCCTCCCACTTGGGATTTTCCTTTATCCACTTTGTCCACCTAAAATCAACACCTTGCACACCACTTGACAAATCCCCTTTGCCAAATGTGTACAACTTCTCTTACAACCAAGAGAACAAACCACCTTGTACAACTTCTCTTCTACATCAAGAAGATGCTCTTGTACAATGAATCCATTGAGTGATTACAACCTTTCCTATAAGCCTTGGTACAGTATGTGATCGTGAACAAGGGCTAGTATAGGAGAACTTCAGAGATCTTCACAAAAGAATTAGGAATTGGTGAAGAACTTGAAGTGGGAACAATTTTCAGGTAACCAGAATATTTTTCAGGAATTTGGTCAGAAAACTATTGATCTTAATTAGTATTTTGCCTAAGATTAACAACCCTATTTATAGATGCACTCTAGAGTTAGTTAGGGTAGTTATTAGGTGCAATTTGAATGTTCAAACGTTGGAGAATGTTGCAAAAAATACCAGAATACAGAAACTGTCCAACAGTCAGAAACTGCCTATAGTCGACTTGAGATATTGGGGTAGGCGACTATTTTCCCAAGGTTAGTCGACTATAGTGAGGACCAAGTCGACTAGGTCAAGATATTTTCACTTGACATGTTTCTGGAAAACTGAACCAAGTCGACCACAACTAACTTATAAGTCGACTAGGCCAGGGATTAGTCGACTAGGGGAAATGATTAGTCGACTACAAATGTCTATTAGTCGACTATGTTTTCTATTAAGTCGACTACAGAGACAAACAGAGAGTTGGGATCTTTTGGGACACAAGTCTAGTCGACTAGGGAATTGGTCAAGTCGACTACACCATGTATTAGTCGACTATCATAGGCTATAAGTCGACTAATATACTAAGATATGTGTGTGTGCATCAAGGCTTTTGACATGCTATTTAATCATTACAAAATATATCATTAGCAACTCTCTTTGGGAAGACTTGATCATGAAGAACTCTTGTATAGGCTTGTGATAGAGCTCCAAATGAAATGCTTCACAAATGTCCTCATCAAAACAAGTTCCAACATTCTCCCCCTTTTTGATGATGACACTTTGTGTGCACAAATGCTCCCCTGAAGAAAATAAGTTATATTTTCTCCCCTGCAGAAAATGGGTTATAACAGATATAGAAACACTTGCGTTCTCCCCCTGCAACAAATATATCATAACAAGTATATATATGATAAATATTTGAAGTATTGTCCTTATCAAACTCTTTATATGGTACCTGAAAGATAGACGTTAGATGGTACCAATCATAAGAGTAAAGCATTAACCTTTAGGAGACCAAACCCAATTAGAATTTGGTTTCCATCTATTAGTATACACATAATTGCATGAATTACATATATCATGTATGTATGATGCAATATAAGTATTTTTGTCAAAAATGCTTAAGTTTTTAAGAATCTATATAAACTTTTTTTAATTCTTTTTGAACTATTATCAGACTTTCTTTTCACAAAGTAATTATATGGATTACTAATATATGAAGATTTTTCAAAAAATCCAAGACCATAATGATTATGTGACATCTTTTGACATGATTATCATTCAAATTTTCTTTTCCTTGATTGAACTTAGTCACATTTTTCAAAATCTCTTCATATTTTATTTTGAAAACTGACATGTCTTTATCTAACACAGATATTCTTTCATTTAAAGACATAGTTTCCTTTTTAAGCAAAATATTTTCTTTTATAAATTTCTCATTATCCTTTTTCAATGATGATCTTACTTTTTCAAAATCATCTTTTTGAGAATTTATAGAAGAAACTTGTAAAAATAACATGCATTTTCTTTGAAAAGTTTTTCATTTTCCTTTAATAAAACTTTATTCTTCATTTTCTCATTCTTTAGATCATTGAATAATTCATGGAATGCATCTAAAAGTTTAGTATATGATACCTCATCTTCTTTAGCGCCATGTAACAGATGTTAGCATGTTCAATGGTTTCTTCTTCGTCAGAGGAAGAGGAATCACTGTTTTCCCATGATGCTTCGTAGTCTTTCTTCTTTCTGAACTTTTTGCTCTTAAATTTACCTTTATTTTTGAGCGAAGGGCAATCCTTCTTCATATGACTTGTTTTATTGCAATTAAAATATTTGAATTTACCTTGCTTTAAGAATCTTCTGAAATTTCTTGAAAGCATTGCCATCTCCTCTTCATCGTCATCTGAATTGTCCGTGTCTGAGGATGCATGGAAGGCAAGTTCTTTCTTCTTTGAGCGAGTTGTTGTTCATCCTTCTTTCTTTCTTCGAGTTGCACTTCATATGCCATTAGATTACCAATAAGGTTTTCTAACGGCATTGTTGAGAGATCATTCGCTTCTTCGATTGCGGTTATCTTTTTCTCCCAATCTGATGTGAGTGCTCAAAGGATCTTACGAACTTTTCCTACTTGGGTGTATTCCTTTCCAAGGGACGCTAAGGAATTGGTAATGTCGGTGAATCTTGTAACCATTTCTGAGATGATTTCATTCCCTCCATTTTGAATAGTTCAAACCTGTGGACAAGAACAGAAATCTTAGATTCTTTAACTTTATTTGTGCCTTCGTGTGTTACCTGAAGAGTATGCCATATTTGATTTGCAGAAGTGGCTGTTGACACAGGTTGAACTCTTCTTGGTTAAGGCACAGAATAGAGCATTCATCGCTTTGGCGTCAAGGTTCGCATTCCTCTTTTGATCATCACTCCAAGCGTTGTAGTGGGTATGCGGTTTGGTGTACGGTGCTTCTACGATGTTCCAAAGTTTGTAGTTGAGCGATTGCAAGTAGATCTTCATTCTACACTTTCAATAGTTGTAGTTGGATCCGTCAAATAGCGGTAGACGTTGTGTAGAATGTCCTTCTTTGAATTGTGACGAAGGGAACTCCGTTGCCATCCATGCTTGTTGTTGACTAGGTATGCAGGGCTTTGATACCAATTGTTGGACCTACTTTGATACCAATTGTTGGTCCCGATATGATGCCAATTGTGGATCTAATATACAAAGTCAACACTCACAAGAATATTAGTATAAAAAAATAAACGTACTTGCAAATAAAGAAAAATAAATCACAGAAAAGATAACAATCGCAAACACGAGTAATTTATCCTGGTTCGGTCCTCGTGACCTACATCCAGTCCCCAAACCTCCCGCTTGAGATTTTCCTTTATCCTTGACTTTGTACACCCAAAATCAACACCTTGCACACCACTTGACAAATCTCCTTTGCCAAATGTGTACAACTTCTCTTATAACCAAGAGAATAAACCACCTTGTATAACTTCTCTTCTACACCAAGAAGACGCTCTTGTACAATTAATCCTTTGAGTGATTACAACCTTTCCTATAAGCCTTGGTACAGTATATGATCGTGGACAAGGGCTAGTATAGGAGAACTTCAGAGATCTTCACAAAAGAATTAGGAATTGGTGAAGAACTTGAAATGGGAACAGTTTTCAGGTAACCAGAATTTTTTCAGGAATTTGGTCAGAAAACTATTGATCTTAATTGGTATTTTGCCTAAGATTAACAACCCTATTTATAGATGCACTCTAGGGTTAGTTAGGGTAGTTATTAGGTACAATTTGAATGTTCAAACGTTGGAGAACGTTGCAGAAAATACCAGAATACAGAAACTGTCCAACAGTCAGAAACTGCCTGTAGTCAACTTGAGATATTGGGGTAGGCAAATTTGCCAAGGTTAGTCGACTATAGTGAGGACCAAGTCGACTAGGTCAAGATATTTTCACATGACAAGTTTCTGGAAAACTGAACCAAGTCGACCACAACTAATTTATAAGACGACTAGGCCAGGGATTAGTCGACTAGGGGAAATGATTAGTCGACTACAAATGTCTATTAGTCGACTATGTTTTCTGTTAAGTCGACTACAGAGACAAACAGAGAGTTGGGATCTTTTGGGACACAAGTCTAGTCGACTAGGGAATTGGTCAAGTCGACTACACCATGTATTAGTCGACCATCATAGGCTATAAGTCGATTAATATACTAAGATATGTGTGTGTGCATCAAGGCTTTTGACATGCTATTTAATCATTGCAAAACATATCATTAGCAACTCTCTTTGGGAAGTCTTGATCATGAAGAACTCTTGAATAGGCTTATGATAGAGCTTCAAATGAAAGGCTTCACAAATGTCTTCATCAAAACAAGTTCCAACAATGAACATGATTGGAATAATCCTCATCTCCACTCTTCACTAAGTCAGTGGGGATATAACTCTCCCGAGTTATTTTATCAGCCACCTTACCAACATTCAACTTCTTCTTATCTAGAACAACTGATAGAGAAAAAAATTTGATTTTGATAAGATTCTAGAACCCTTGAATAAATCCGAGCTACATGTTCAAAACATGGAAGGCTTACAATCTCATCAAAATTTTCAATTCCAAGATCCATACTCTATTTTCAGGTTCCACCACAACAAGAAGAAGAACCGATTAATTAGGAAGATAGGATTGAAGCCTTAGTTCAGTGCCAAAATGATTTCAGCCAATCAAGTTTTGCTTGTAACCAGTCTATCGATAGGCTAAAAGCAACAATCAGTTGTTATCACATGATTAGCTTGTTCAACCACCTCATCTAACTATTGTTCCACTTAATAGAGCTCTGACCTTTTGTCAAGACGCCTGATTTCGGATCCTTCATCTTCTAAGTGTTCACTTGTTATCCCTTGGTTTCAGTTGACATCAAAAGGTCGGTCAGAGTGATCACTTGGCTTCTTTCCTTGATTGAAAAAATTAACATCAATAGTCATATTCCTAAAGGTAAGTTTTATCAACCCACTACTGTAGGCTATCTAAAAATCATTAGAGACAACTCATCAGACGTGAACCTCCCAACGCGAAAGTCGTGTTTCAATTAATTCGCGGACCTCACGTCCAAGAAGAAATACGGCCTTCGGATGCCGGTCTAAGGAACCACCCGTCTCACTTCAAATGCGGGCCTGAGCATCTACACGTCTTATTTCAAGTGTAGGTCTGAGCAACTCTATGCTCCAATTCAAATGCGGGTCTGAGGATCCCCGCATCTCACTTCAAACGCGGGTCAGAGCAACTCAATTTCTTATATTAAGCGCAGATCTGAGCAACTTTGCACTCCACTTCAAACGCAGGTCTGAGGAACCTCATTGCAGTTCAAACATGCGTCTGAGCAATTCTGCGTCCTATTTCAAGCACAGGTTTGAGCAACTCTGCACGCCACCTCAAACGCAAGTTTGAGCAACTCCCTGTTCTGACAGAGATTCAGTTTAAGCCCCTTGTTATACAAACGCGAGGTTCTCATCCAGCGTGAGACTGCGTTTTGTTATAACTGATTCCCATTGCCGGGTCAATTAACTTCCCACATAATGTGAGAGTTAATCCTCATTATGGAGGGATTTTAGGGAATAATAATACCCCTATGACTCCTTATAAATAGCCTGAAGAGTTATGAAGAGAAGGGAGGACTTTTAGGAGAGAAAGCCAGAGAAGAGAAACAAAAACTTTTGATTGAGAACTGAGAATTTTTAACTGCATATTGCTTTCCTCTTACTTTTTCAGAAGGAGAAATCAGAATACTCTAAACACTTAGTGTTTTAAAAACAGGGCTTCCTCCTAATTGATTTTTGAGAGCATTCCGAAGAGAAGTTTGTCATTCGGTTAGTCAACGGAGAACAAGAATCACTCTCCATTGCCAACAAAGAACCCAGCCTTAAATAAAGTGGAGAATTAATTATTCTCCTCTCTTTTGTAATCGGAATCATTTCATTGTAATTTTTCATTCACTCAAAGAAATTTTACTTCACACTATTTTTCTGGCCAAACAAAAAATGGCAACTCTACTGGGGACTTCTTTCTCTAGCGACGAGAACGCCGTGGTGCAAGCTGATGTTCAGCTTCTTGGTAAGACAGTGGAATCCCTTGTCGTTGAATTCGATCAAAGAAAGTTTAAAGAATTCCTTTTCTCACATATTCAACATAAAAAAGATGGTATTACTAAAAGTAATGAGGTAAGCTTCCACCAGTTTTTGTTATGAACTATATGATTCACTAAATTGAATTTGCATAGGGTGATATATAGGGTGAGAGATCGGTTCAGTCGGGTTCAGGTTTTGAAACACAAAATCAAAACCCGACCGAATTAGAGCGGTTCGGTTCGGTTCAAGTTCGGGTTCGGGTTTCAGTTTTTGGTCAGTTATTTCGGTTATAACTGAACTCTGCTCACCCCTAGCAACTGCTGTTAGTTTGGAAAAGTCGGATGTTGATCAATCTCATGGTTTGAAGGATATTCTTGTTGAAGCTGAAGGGGTCTACTGACACACTCGGACTCGCACGAGAACAATTGCCCCAGTCGACT
Source organism: Agave tequilana (assembly GCA_038442645.1). Lineage (NCBI taxonomy): Eukaryota > Viridiplantae > Streptophyta > Magnoliopsida > Asparagales > Asparagaceae > Agave > Agave tequilana. Next base: position 32,973 of record JAVJIF010016837.1, on the reverse strand, counting down.
ACGGTCTGTTTCTAGAAGAATTGAGGTAAATAATGAGCACTCTGCTATCATTGAATCCCAATCTTTGAATTCAAATTCAGAGATAACCGCCTTTGATTATATGGCGGGAACTCCTGAGGAAATGGCCAGGCAATTCGAAGAGCAGTTCCGAGTCCAAAGGGAATAACTCGATATGATTCGAGCTCAGTAAGAATTTATTGACATCCTTAAGCAGACGCTATCATAACTACTTAAGGAGAAAAAAATTGAAAGATAAAACTCCTTCCAAGAAGTCCAGGGGAAAACAGAAGGAGGGGGAGCTCATCTTCTACAAACACTGAAAGTGAAGAGCATTCCAACTCTGAGCTTCCCAAATCTTCTTCTAAAGAAGAGGATAACGCGAAAAATGGAAGTAGCCATTCCTAGAGGATGAGTAAATTGGAGCAACATCGTGAGGCCTTTGCAAACCGAGGCAGTCTTAAGATGTGGGGATAGTCCGAGCCTACCCAGCAGAATGGGATACAACTCCTTACCGTCCCAAGTTCAAGGCATCGATTCCATATTTCGATGGTAAAGGGTCGCCGAACCAATACATATACTATCTTTAAATCTCAAACTGGGAATGTAGTATCAAACGATGCTATTGTGTCTCGTTTATTCGTTGGCACTCTTAAAAGGGTTGCCTTTGAATGGTTCATGAAACATCCTGTCGACTCGATCAAGGTATGAGTCAACCTTAAGAAGTTGTTAATGGCTCGTTTCTTTGAAGACAATATAGATATTTTAGTGTCAACTCTCCTGGCAGCCAAGCAAAAGAAAGGAGAGTCCACCAAAACTTTCATCGAAATATTTCATAGCATGGGACATTGTTCCAGCGGCATAACCCAGTCCATGCTGGTTAAGACATGTCACCACAATTTACAAACTACTCTCCTCACTCAAATCGGAGTGACAGAATGTCACACTGGAAGCAGTTAGTGCTACAAGGTGAACAAGCAGGAAAAATTGTCGCCAAGGTCAGAGCTAAAGAAAAAGAAGCCAAGGCCCGAGAAACTAACGCAGTGAGCCCTAGAGTTGGCCTTTAACCTAGGAGGATGGATATTTGGAAATAGAGGTCAACTCACCTTTGAAAACCCAGTTAGTCAGAGGAGGAATGGCTTTCGGCCAAGCATGTCCCAATAAACTATACTTCTTTAAGGATGAGCACGTGGTCTCTTTGTTTAAGTTACTCCAAAAGAGTAACAAACTCAAATTGCCAGAGATCAGACATTCTAAGGAGGTAGAAAAGTCTGATGATCCCAGTTACTGTTTATATCACATAATCCTAGGACGTCCTACCAAGAATTGCTACATCTGCAAAGATGTTCTTCAGGCTCTGATTGACGCGGAGGTGCTTAATCTCTATCCAGAACAGAAGAAGGTGACCGCCAACATGACAGCTATGTCACCTATTCAATTCGGCCAGAATCTCTCACTAACACCAACAGGAATGGTTCTCATCCCAAAAGGAGAACTAAAAGATATCAATACGAATCCTCATAGCCATGAGAAGAATGGTCTTGTTCCTATTTCTACTCCCCGAGGAGAAATAATGTGTGTTCATCCAGACATTATTGAAAGCCAATAATGGACGACTGTCACAAACAGGAAATCTAAAGGTAAGGCCAAAGCATTCTCCAGCAATGTGGTGGGTATCTCTACAAGAGAGACCAAAGAAGATGCCACCTCCCTTATTAGTTCAGGAGACAAGGAGTCCGCCTTTGTTGCTGACACAGGCGCACCTTCTGTATCGAGGACTCGGTCTGACACGCAATACTTGAAACAGTATGGCGAGCCGATGGTAAACTCTCCACAGCCAGCTGAGAAGACAATCGAGCAGTCCACAAAGCCATCTGTGGAAAAAAAAGAAAGAGCTTCGGTATGTCAAAGCTCTTAAGAATGGCGGTGTGGGACCATTAACTCCCTTCTATTTTGATGTCATGGCCCAACTATCCATCATTACTACTTGATCACTATGTATGAACTCCTGAGGCTTTTCAAGTCTACAAGGATACCATATGAGAAGCATTAGCAGATGCCGAGATTTTATGATCCAGATTCCTGCTATATGCAGAGAGAAAGAAGGCAACCATTACCGCCACACCTCGAGGCAATTTTCTACATCACCTTTACCCCCAAAAGACATGCAAGTTAAAGAGAAACATGATAGACCCTTGTATTATACAAGGTATATTGGATCATCTGAAGTGAGTCATATTTGTTTTTTCCATAGAATTGAAACGTGGGAAAACTTTATAAAAGTTGAAAAGAATTACAAGTAATTGATTAAAAAAATAAAAAAATACAAGAAATTTCTTCTCTCAGAGTATCTGGTGAAGTACACCTATGGAAGTCTGGTTAGCACGTGACCACTTTGTTATGCTCACAATGCAAGTGATTAAGTCTTTGAATATTCTGCTTAAGGATTCCTTCTTGCCTGGTTCCAGAAATCCTTGAGAAAGGAAGATCGTGAGGGTATTAGCACCCTAGAAGAGAAGCAAGGTTCTTTAAAGAGCTTGGAATCTTAGAGAATGATCTCTCAGGAAGAATCTTCAACCTCTAGCATTTGTTGGAAAAAATCAGCCCTTAGCCTGCTAGCAATAGGCTATTTATAGGCATTAGGGGATGAAACAATCCCTCCTAAAAATTAGCAGATTGATTTGGTCAATCTAATCTAGCTTTGCTCCTGGGTCAGTATAGCTTTGCGGCGATGCTAACAGCAGCGAAGCGAAATTAGAGGTCCCTGTGCTGAGTCACTTAGCCAGCTGGCTTAGGATTATTGCAACAATCCTTGATTCTCTCTACTAACTGGGAGATTTGCCTTGATCCCCTCCAACTGATTGAGAAGTGATTGGATCAAGGCAAATAATTACCAAATATGTGATAAAGATTACATCAATCTCATGCTATGATTCAAATGGTGAAAAATATGCTCGCAGCGGAGCTAGCTCACACTGGAGTTAAGGAAAGAGCATTCTGTGAAGCTAAGCTCACAGCAAAGCTACTGAGCTTTCTGCGAAGCTAGCACTTAGCTCTCATCCGAGATACACAAAGCTTGCGATGAAGCTCAGAGATGAGCTTTTAGTGGAGCTAGAAGATAGCCATCAACTGAGACGTGAAGAGCATTGGGCGAAGCTAGCTAATATAGCTTGCAGCGAAGCTAGGTATTCAGTTCCTAGATTTCCTTCAGAGGACAGGGCTCACTGTCTGCTTCACTAGATCAATATAGTTCAAATCACTATCTTGTCCATCAGGGATGGATAGCTCTTCAGCCTATCTGTGACTTGCATTTTAGAAGTGTCGACAAGTTAAATATCATTCGGACCGGTTGAAGTGCTACCTAGGAATTTGTCCTTTCAGAGTGTCAACAAAACCCCCTTCAAAGTTTTCGTGAGTCTGTAATAGATTGGCACAGACTCTGAAGTACTTTTAGTCTGAAGCCTGAGACCCAACTTGCTTAGGTCTAGTCAGGCAATTAGGTGCAACCGTGCACTGAACTAGATAACCAAGATGGTTTATCCTAGGATTTCTCTAATAAATAAGCCTTAGTGGAGCTGGAAGTTGAGCTCTTAGTGGAACTGGAATAAAGCTTCAAGCGAAGCTAAGAATGAGCTCTTAGCGGAGCTATAAGTTAGCTTCATGTGACAATAGAAGTAAGCCTGCGACGAGACTAACAGAGATAAGATCTAAGCGGAGCTATTGGGTAAGCTCCTAGTAGAGCTAGAGGTAAACTTTAGGTGAAGTTCTATAATGAGCCCACAGCGGAGGTGGACTGTCAGCAAAGTTCAATGGTAAGCTTGCAACGGAGCTAAAACTAGTCTCGATGTGAAGTTAAGTTTCACGTTTGAGCAAAACTAATTAACTTCGCTACTTTAGGTTCTCGAACCTCCAACCATCATTTCAAATTTAATTTTGAAATGACAGCTTGCACACCTTTTGAGGAGGCGAAGCTAGGCTTTTTGTTGCCTATAAATGTCCAAGGGCTACAGAACAAGTCATCTTCTTCATCGATCTTTCATTGAGCTATAGGGATTTGAACTGACCCTCTTCATTTTTGAGATTTCTGAGAACTTTTCACCTTCTCTAATGGCACCAAAGAAACGCCCAAGAAAGGAGGTCGTTGCCTCCGCTGAGGTGGCGCCGCTACCTCCATCCGTCGATCGGCCGATCGCCAGTAAGGGTTCGCCCCTTTCAGATATTTTTTTGTAACCCTTTTTGGCCTAATTTGCGAAGGATTTTCGAGACTTCATTGTACTTTGATGATTCTCAGGAAGTTGATCTCTCTCAATTTTTATCTTTTCAATTTTTTAAGGGAATTTATTTCCCTTTAAATTTCAAGATCAAAATCATGAACCCCATGGTTTCTTCTTTAAGCTTTGGAGCAAAGCTAGCCCTTAGAGGCTTTTTGTATCTTCTTTGGCCAATCTTTGGGCTTCAAAGCGGAGTTAGCTCCTTTGCATTCCTTCAAGGCAAACTTCCTTTTGCACTTCTGAGCAAAGCCAGCCCTTGGGCTTTTTCACATTCTGTCAAATGACAGACTATGAAGGTGGGCTTCAGAGCGGACTCACGTGGCCCCTTCAACTTCCATGTGAAGTTACATGATGAGCTTATAGCGGAAACAAAGCAAGGCTCTTATATGAAGTCGTTCCAACTTCTTTAGAATTAAAGTCGGCCTTCCTGTTGAGGCAGTGAAAATGAGGCACAAGGCTGCCTATAAAAGCCCAATAGTTAAGTCCTTGAAGAGTCATTCTCTTAATATTCTTAGAGAGTTCTTTCCGAAGAGCTCTTAGGGAGAAGAATCTTTTCCACCCCTCCTCTCATCTTCTTCCGGTGAATTGTGGGTTCTTGGCTCACAAGCGGCGCTGGTGGTGCTCAATAAATGAGTTTGTCACCTTCACAGTGACGGGGGCTATGCCTTCGTCCATTGATTGATCCATAACCGACAGGGTTTTACCCTTAGAGATTTTTAATCTCTTACTTTAAGCCAATTTTGGCTAAGCTCACCATTAACTTGGTTGAGATCGACCGAAAATGATGATATTGGGAATCTAACTCCCTTGGCTTTGGCCTTATCTGTTCTTAGGGACTTGATTTTCTCGTTAATGCAGCTTGATGGCGTTAAAATTTGAGAAGTTCCCATGCAAGCTTTCAGGCGAAGCTAGCCCTTATGCCTTTTTGTATTCTATCAAGTGACAGAATGTGAAGGTAGCCCTTGGGGCTTTCTGTGAAGTTGAGCTTCAAAGTGAAACTTTAATTGAGGACTTTCAGTGATAATTTTTGAATTCTCAAAGCATAAGTGACTTTAAAACTCCTAGATGAAGCTAGCCCTTTGAGGCTCTTAGCACTTTGCCTCTATAATGTGCGAAGCTTACCCAAAGTGAAGTTAACTTCGTTTGAGAAGCCGAGTTAGCTTCACTTAAGGAGCGAAGCCGAACCTGGCTGAATTTCGCTCAGGGAGCAAAGTTATAACTTAACACCTTTCCTTTTACCCCATATTAACATATTTACTTTTCTTGTTTTGCAGCGCATTACGCTCTTGATCCACTGAGCAATCTCTTCGACTCGGCGACAAAGGTGGACGGGAGTATGCATCATTTCAAGTCAAGGCTTTATTTATGAATAGGAAGAGCACACTGGAGCTGAGAGCTTTTATTCTGGGTAGGAGACCAATGTATATTTTGCAGCATCATTTTCACAACCATGCTTAGGGTTGATGATAGGATTATTTCAGAAGGCCAAGTCTTGTATTTAGAATTGCCACACCAGGCATCGGCCGACAGTTACATATACGAGATGGCCCATCCAGTTGCAGACATGTGCTTTTAAGTTCAACATTTGTGTCATCACTTCCACTAATATCTCACATTTGCTGGGTCTCAGCATAGGACACTCGTAGGTTATAGGGAAGAAGATGTCACAAGGAAGGTCTTGGATCCTCCCTTCACAATCTTGTTCAAAGAAGTGACAGCGACGAAGAACCTACGCTTATGGATGACTTTCTGGTGGCAAAAATCTCCTATTAAGTGAAAGATTAAAACTTGTGCAGGAGGAGCCTTTCGTGTCCAGTTGGTCTGGTGGAATCAGAATATCCGCTGTATTTTGACCTCGAGAAATGCCATTGTTCTCAAACAAGAAAGAGTGAAAGTAGATACTGCTCAGGACGTAGAGCAACGAGCCGCCTACTTTTGAAGTAAAGACTGAATTGCATGAGAGATGATCTCAATGTAACACCTTGTATCTTCTTTATGCTTATCATCAATTAATAAATTTTTCCCTTTTCGATCAATGACTTGTCTGGTGTCTTTTTTGCTCTTTTCAAGTTTTCCATATGAGAAAAACCTTAGCATGTGTTTACTTTCAAGTTCTTCATATGAGAAAAACTTTAGCATGTAAGTTCTCTGGAAATAATTTAAAGAAATGTAAATTTTCACCAAGTAAAATTTTCGAAGGAATCAAAACCAAGACTAATCTTGAACATAATAGAATTAGTTTAGGAGAAAGAATTCATTGGGAATAAAAGAAGAGTAGATCTAATAGATGTCTGTTCAGAGGTGACTGACTGGACGTGACAGATTAGGAGCTATTAGACCCAAAATTTTTTTCGTTCAGATGTGATAAACTGGACCTAAGAATAAACAAGAGTGAGATTGAATACTCGTCGGTTCAGAGGTAATGACTTGGACATAACCGATCAAGAATTACTAAACTTAATATATTTGTTGTTCAAAGGTGGGACTGGACATGACAATAAAGGGAAGTCCATGAGGGACTGAGGATGAAATTTAGATATTGATCGGTTCAGAGGTAATGGACTAGACATAACCGATTGAGAAATACTCTAATTCAGAGTTTTACCATTCAAGGTGAAAAACTGGACATGTAACGCCTGTTGGCCCAAAAGGTTACACTCTCCATTTGTTAGAGTTTTGATGATAACAAAACAAATAAGTGCTATATGGTACTAATTAGTTGTTAAGATAAGTTTCAGGTTTGTACCATTTTTGAGGCCATTGCTTAGCTATTGCAAGAATTTCTAGGTTCATGAAGTAAAGAAGGCTTTTGCACATCAAGGAAGGAACATAGAAGAGAAGGCTCTAGCAAGGCATCGCATGGCTCAAGACTTCAAGATTGCTAAAGATAATCTATTAGATTTGTTTTTAATTTAGATTTTTGTTAAAGAATAGTGAATAGGTTTGAAGCTCTATCACACACGTTTTGCAAACATCTTGTTTCCTAACATAAATAGTTTGATATACATACTCATGTGTTTTAAGTTTTGTGTTTTAACAAAACTTATTTTGGCATTAGAATTTATGACAAAAACTTTGATGTACATATGTTTCATGAATATAGGATTATGCTTCAAATGTTTAAATATCATGTTTTTGTATTTGGAAGAAGTTTAGGACAAAACGTATTTTCTAGTCAAAATCCAAGTTTTAGAAAATACAGTTTTTGGTTTAGTAAAAATGATAAGAGTCAAAAATAGTTCATATTGATTGATATTTGAGCTAAACTTTTTACCACATGTTATATATCAATGCAAAATGATAAAACTATTTTTGGTGATTTTTATGAGTGTTAAAAGATTTTTCAAAATATTTTTAAAAACTATTTTTCTGTCCATTCCAGACTTCATCCAGTCGACTAAGTCTTCTGACTAGTCGACTTGGCTAGAAGTCGGTCGACCGGGTCGGTCGACCGACGTGTACAAATCTGTGCACGTTTGGCAGTCTTGGACGGTCGACCGTCCCGGTCGACCGGTCTGAGAGCAGAGCTCTCTGTTTGTTTCGGTCGACCGGGCTGGTCGACCGTGGCCTGCAACGGTCATTTCTTTATACTAGCGGTCGACCGGGCCGGTCGACCGGACTAGCCGTTGAACAGTAACGGCTAGTTTTCTGAGCAGATTTATTTTTGTCCTTTTCTCACTTAAGTGTGTTTAAGTGACATGTTTTGGTTTTAATACTTCTGATTAGCCTTAAAAATGTTTATCCTCTAACCCTAGCCCTTTCCTATAAATAGGGGTGTTGGGGAGAGATTGGATTACTAATCATTACAAGAAAAATTCTAAAAATTTCCAAAAGTTTAAGGCATTCAAAAGATTTGGTTTCTTGGTTTTTGTGCTGAAATTCTCTCTCATTTCTGAAGTGTTTTCAAGAATTCTCTGATTTCTTTCTTTTCTCTTACACACAAGAGCTTCATTCCTACTCATTATTCTCTAAGGACCTTTGTAAGGGAAGAGAATTTTGCAAGAGAGAGTTTGTGGTCTTTGGACTACTCAGATTGCTTGTACTTGAGATTGTGGAGTGGGTACTCCGGTGTATTGTGACATCTTTGTGATAGTGGAAGTGGTTGGAATCCTTCGGGGAAGGCGGGGAAGTAGAGCTGGGTGCTCGAACCTCGATAACAAATCTTGGTGTTTGCGTTTGGTTTACTTTTCCTTGTCTTGCTCTACTTTCATTGCTATTACTACTTGCTCTTGATTGTCATTGCTATATTCACTTGCTTTGTGAGATTGTTGCTCCATTTTTTTAATTGTGCATTGATTAGCATTATCACCTATCACCCCCCCTCTAGGTGATTTTCAATTGGTATCAGAGCTTGGACTCTAGGTTTTGGCTTAACATCCATAGAGAGATCCTTAAAATTTGCTAATCAACATTTGCATTCCATTTATCATCACTAGTAAACATGGCCGATAACATCAAAAACCCCTCCTAAATTTGATGGACTCAACTTCCCTATTTGGAAGGTTAGGATGACTATCTTTTTGCAATCCTTAGGTAGCTTAGTGGCAAAATCTTTGACCAAACCCTATGTTGCACCCGATAGTGATGAGAGCACATGGACCGACTTCAACTTTAGAGAATATGAGGCTAACTCCAAGGCCCAAAACCCCTATTAACCGCCTTGAATGAGGATGACCTTACACGGGTAATCATTGCCAATCCGCCTATGAGATTTGGCAACACTTATTGGTCACACACGAAGGGACTTCACAAGTCAAGAGAGCTAAGATAGATCTCTTGAGGTCCCAATATGAGTCTTTTAAAATGATTGATGATGAATCTATAGATTGTATGATTACTCGATTTACTAAAATCACCAATGGTCTTTCTTCTTTAGGTGATGAGATTCCAATGATCAAAAGGTGCGGAAAGTGATTCGGGCTCTTTTTACATCATGGGAGATCAAGGCTACCACCCTAAAAGAATGAACGACAAGGATGAGATGGACCTCATTAGTCTCATTGGGAACCTAAAAACCCATGAGATGGAAAAGAAAGCAAGAGAAGAGGCCGCTCTATCAAAGAAGAAGTCCATGGCATTCAAATCTTCATCCACTCTTGAGGACGATGAAGAAGATGAGGAGCTATCACTACTTGTTCGCAATGTGAAGAGAATGTACTGTAGGAACAAGCTAAACTTCCGAAGGAAATTTGAAGGCAAAGAGGAGAGGAAAATCATATGCTACAATTACCGAAAGCCCGGACACATCATGGCGGATTGCCCGGAGTTCAAGAAGAAGATGGCCTCCTCCTTCAAGCCAAAGAAATCGGAAGAAAAGAAAGCGTACAAGGCAACTTGGGATTCGGAAAGCGAATCCGAGGAAGAGGCGGATGTGGCGAATAAGTGTTACATGGTAAACACTCCAAAGGTAACCCCTCAACCTCTTGATGATGAAGATGATGAATTAAGTAAGGAAGTTCTAGCTCATGCCTTGTTGAACTTTCCGAAACTTATGATAATAAGAAGATTGAATGTTATAAATTGCAAAAAGAAGTTGTATTTCTCAAAAATCTACTTGCTATGGTTTCTAAAGAAAAGGATGATATTCTTCTAACTTAGTTCTATTCAAAATGAGTTTAATGCTTACAAGGTTTCATGTAAAGGAAAATCTCCTATTGTTGATGAAAAAGAAATTTCTTCTTTAAAAAACTAAAATGGTTGATTTTGAAAAGTTTGAAAGATTGTGCTTTTAACACTAAGAAACTTGAGGAAAAATTTTCTAAAAAGCACACTAAAGATTCACATGTTAAGTCTACTCATGCTCACACTACACATAACACTTCTCATGCTAAGTCTTTTCATGCTCACAACTCTCATGCTCACAAATCACACACTCACTATGCTTTTAAATATGGTAGAGTATATAGATGCACATATTGTGTAAAAATGGACATTTGGCTAAATTTTGTTATGACCAAGTAAATAGGTCAAATAATCTTGTTTGGGTTAATGAGACTAACTCTTTAGGACCCAAGAAAATATGGGTACAAAATCAAGTCCTAAATTATTTGATGTAGGTACACACCAAGGCTCCAAGACGTAGGGAGCGGTGGTACCTTGATAGTGGTTGTTCAAGACACATGACATGGGACATCAATAACTTTACAACCCTATCAAGGTACGAGGAAGGTGGCTCCGTCACCTTCGGGATGACTCCAAAGGCAAAATCATCGGTATAGGTAACATTCAAATTGGTTCATCTCCTACTATAGAAAATGTTGTACTTGTTGATGGTTTGAAACATAATTTGCTTAGTATTAGTCAATTTTGTGATCGTGGACTTAAAGTTGTTTTTGATAATACTTCTTGCAAGATTTTTGATATTAAATCCAATGATTGTATTCTTACCGGTTTTCGTGATGATAATGTTTATATTATTGACATGCTTAATGTGGAATGTTCTACTAAATGCTTAAATGCTTTTGATGAAAATTCTTGGCTTTGGCATAGAAGATTAGGACACGTATCTTTTGACCATCTTTCTAGGATTAATTCTGAGGATTTAGTGAAGGGTATACCTTGCTTGAAGTTTGAGAAAGACCGCATTGTGGTGCGTGCCAACTTGGGAAACAAACCAAGTCTTCCTTCAAACCAATCAAGGATATCATGTCAACTAGGCCTTTAGAATTAATTCATATGGATCTTTTTGGACCTACTAAAACTAAGAGCTTAAATGGTAGTAGATTTGCATTTGTTTTAGTTGATGATTTTTCCCATTTCACTTGGGTTTCTTCTGGAACACAAAGATCAAACTTTCTCTCATTTTAAAATTTTTCGAAAAAGGGTTGAAAAAGAAAAAGGTTTCCGATTTTGAAAATAAGGAGTGATAGAGGTGGTGAATTTGTTAACCAACTCTTCATGACTTATTGTGATGAAAAGGGAATTAAGCATGAAATGTCTTGTCCTAGAACTCCACAACAAAATGGAGTTGTAGAAAGGAAAAATAGAACACTTCAAGAGATGGTTAGGACAATGATAAGTGAGTATGACCTCCCTCATTATCTATGGGCCGAGGCCGTAAACACCGCATGCTATATATCAAACCGTATTATTATGTAAAAATTCTTCCAAAACATATTTTGAAATGTTCATTCTAGAAAACCTAATGTTTCATATTTCAAAGTTTTTGGATGCAAGTGTTGTTGAAACACTAAAGATAACTTGGGTAAATTTGATGCTAAGGCTTATGAAGCAATCTTTGTTGGATATTCTACAACTAGTAAAGCTTATAGAGTATTCAATAGATCTTCACTTACCATCGAAGAATCCATGCATGTTAAATTTGAAGAATCTAATGTTTTGTTGAGAATGTTGTAGAGATTGAACCATTAGGTGAAGACATGGAGAGACTATCCTTGAAGGACTCACCCGCTCAAGATGATAAGCAAGAACCAATTGGTGACGTTCAAGAGGATAAAGAGGAAAGCTCTTAAACGCTTCCTAAGCTTGGAGATATGCCACAAATCATCCCAAGGAGCCATCTTAGGTGATGCATCAAAGGGGTAACAACTCGCTCCAAACTCCATGACCTAGTGGTAATTTTGCTTTCATTTCTCATGTTGAACCAAAAGCATCCTCGAAGCCGAGGCGGACTCATATTGGTTGCTAGCCATGCAAGAGGAACTCAATCAATTTAAGCGCAACCAAGTTGGCACCTTGTTCCTAGGCCCCACGATAGACCAATAATTGGTACTAAGTGGATCTTTAGAAACAAGATGGATGAGTCCGAAAATGTGATTAGGAATAAGGCTAGGTTAGTGGCCCAAGGTTAGACTCAAGTTGAGGGAATTGACTTTGAGGAGACCTTTGCACCCGTAGCACGGCTTGAAGCCATACGGATGACACTAGCTTTTGCATCTTTCAAAAATTTAAACTTTTTCAAATGGATGTGAAAAGTGCATTTTTAAATGGTTTTATTAATGAAGAAGTTTATGTTGCTCAACCTCCCGGTTTTGTTGATCATGTTCATCCCGATTTTGTTTTTAAACTTGATAAAGCTTTGTATGGATTGAAACAAGCTCCAAGAGCTTGTATGAAAGGCTTTCTAGTTTTCTCATTTCAAATGATTTTATTAAAGGCAAAGTAGATACAACACTATTCACTAAGCATGTTGATAATGATATTTTAATTGTGCAAATTTATGTTGATGATAATTTTTGGATCTACTAATGAGTTTTTATGCAAGGAATTTGAAAAGGTTATGCAATGTGAATTGAAATGTCTTCAAGGGTGAGCTTAATTTCTTTCTTGGACTCCAAATCAAGCAATTGCAAGATGGGAACTTCATATGTCAAGCCAAATACGCAAAGGAACTCGTAAAGAAGTTTGGACTTGAAGACTCAAAGGTTTACAACACTCCCATGGCAACTACCACAAGCTTGATAAGGATGACCAAGGTAAAAATGTTGATATTAAATTATATAGAAGCATGATAGGTAGTCTTTTGTATTTGACGGCAAGTAGGCCGGACATCATGTTTAGTGTGTGTCTTTGTGCTAGATTTCAATCGTGTCCCAAAGAGTCCCATTATTGCGGTAAAACGCATTATTCGTTATATTAAGGGAACGATTGGAATGGGTCTATGGTATCCGAAAACCGGAGATTTCTCAATGACGAGTTATTCAGATGCCGACTATGCGGGTTGTAGAGTAGATAGAAAGAGTACTAGTGGGACATGTCAATTTCTTGGTAATTGTCTTGTTTCATGGTCCTCTAGGAAACAAAATTCCGTAGCTCTCTCAACCGCCGAGGCGGAGTATGTTGCCGCGGGGGCCTGTTGTGCACAAGTCCTTTGGATGAAACATACTCTCCTTGATTATGATTGCATTATAACCATATAAAAATATTTTGTGATAATACTAGTACTATACATATGACAAAGAATGCAAATCAACATAGTAAGACCAAGCACATTGAGATTAGATATCACTTTCTTAGAGATCATTTTGAGAAAGGAGATATAGATATTGATTATGTTTCTACGGATTGCAACTTGCCGATATTTTCACTAAACCACTTGATTTTGCTAGATTTTCATTCATTGTGGTGAACTTAATGTTTGTGTTATTGAATAAAATGTTTCTTAAACCCTTTTTGATGTATGACAAAAAGGGGAGAATGCGTTTATGTATGGAATTATGAGCTCATATGATTTTGGTTCCATATGAGTTTATATATGTTTTGAGATTTTGATGTGTTTCATGTTTTCATGAATTCTTGTAATTTGAGTTTAAGTGTTTTGCAAGTATTTTTGGTTTTTGGTTTCATGAGGTTTACTTGCAAATTACAAATTACATGGTTTTTCTTTGTTTAATATAGCATAATCTGAGGGGGAGCTTTCTCCTCCCCTATACATTTGTTTATAGCCTATTTGTTTTGTCATCATCAAAAAGGGGGAGATTGTTGGCCCAAAAGGTTACACTCTCCATTGTTTAGAGTTTGATGATAACAAAACAAATAAGTGCTATATGGTACTAATTAGTTTGTTAAGATAAGTTTCAGGTTTGTACCATTTTGAGGCCATTGCTTAGCTATTGCAAGAATTTCTAGGTTCATGAAGTAAAGAAGGCTTTTTGCACAACAAGGAAGGAACATAGAAGAGAAGGCTTTAGCAAGGCATCGCATGCGCAAGACTTCAAGATTGCTCAAGATAATCTATTAGATTTGTTTTTAATTTAGATTTTTTTTAAAGAATAGTGAATAGGTTTGAAGCTCTATCACACACGTTTTGCACACATCTTTTTCCTAACATAAATAGTTTGATATACATACTCATGTGTTTTAAGTTTTGGTTTTATCAAAACTTATTTTGGCATTGAATTTATGACAAAAACTTTGATGTACATATGTTTCATGAATATAGGATTATGCTTCAAATGTTAAATATCATGTTTTGTATTTGGAAGAAGTTTTGGACAAACGTATTTCTAGTCAAAATCCAAGTTTTAGAAAATACAGTTTTGTGTTTTTGGTAAAAATGATAAGAGTCAAAATAGTTCATATTGATTGATATTTGAGCTAAACTTTTTACCACATGTTTATATATCAATGCAAAATGATAAAACTATTTTGGTGATTTTTATGAGTGTTAAAAGATTTTTTAAAATATTTTTAAAAATATTTTTCTGTCCATTCCAAACTTCATCCAGTCGACTAAGTCTTCTGACTAGTCGACTTGGCTAGAAGTCGGTCGACCGGGTCGGTCGACCGACGTGCACAAATCTGTGCACGTTGGCAGTCTTTGGACGGTCGACCGTCCCGGTCGACCGGTCTGAGAGCAGAGCTCTCTGTTTGTTTCGGTCGACCGGGCCCGGTCGACCGTGGCCTGCAACGGTCATTTTCTTTATACTAGCGGTCGACCGGGCCGGTCGACCGGACTAGCCGTTTGAACAGTAACGGCTAGTTTCTGAGCAGATTATTTTTGTTCTTTTCCCACTTAAGTGTGTTAAGTGACATGTTTTGGTTTAATACTCTGATTAGCCTTAAAAAGTTTTATCCTCTAACCCTAGCCCTCTCCTATAAATAGGGGTGTTTGGAGAGAGATTGGATTACTAATCATTACAAGAAAAATTCTCAAAAATTTCCAAAAGTTTAAGGCATTCAAAAGATTTGGTTTCTTGGTTTTTGTGCTGAAATTCTCTCTCATTTTCTGAAGTGTTTTCAAGAATTCTCTGATTTCATTTTCTTTCTCCTTACACTCAAGAGCTTCATTCCTACTCATTATTTCTCTAAGGACCTTTGTAAGGGAAGAGAATTTTGCAAGAGAGAGTTGTTGGTCTTTTGACTACTCAGAGATTGCTTGTACTTGAGATTGTGGAGTTGGGTACTCCGGTGTATTGTGACATCTTGTGATAGTGGAAGTGGTTGGAATCCTTCTGGGGAAGGCGGGGAAGTAGAGCTGGGTGCTCGAACCTCGATAAAATCTGGTGTTTGCGTTTGGTTACTTTTCTTATTCTTGCTCTACTTTCATTGCTATTACTAGCTCTTGATTGTCATTGCTATATTCACTTTCTTTGTGAGATTGTTGCTCCATTTTTTTAATTGTGCATTGATTAGCATTATCACCTATTCACACCCCCTCTAGGTGATTTTCAACGCCCCAATCCGAGGATACAGAGACGCTACGGCGACGTATATACGCAGGGTAGAAATACCCTCACATATGTACGCTAAGCCTTAGTACAGGGAATAAATAAATAGTCAAAATGATTTCAACGTTAACTAAGTACAAGAATACCTGCAGAGAAGGGTCAATGATCATAATAGATATGAGAATAAGGAAAATATGAAAATAGAAGCAAATAATAAAATTACTTATGAATCTAAAAGTGACGAGTCTCCCATGTGTGTCTAGCGAAAATACTGACACTACGATATCTCAGGTCAAAAATTCGACTAGTCCCGAATGATCCTAACAATTCTATAAATAGAAAATATTATTTTAAATATACTGAAATCAGATTTATGAAATTCATCCCTGATTGCAAATTAAAAATCGAAAGTCGTATAGCGACACAAATGGGTCATGAATTTGAGAATCTTCAATTAATTTAGAAAAATTTTGGAAAAAATAAGAAAAATTGAAATATTAGAAAATTTTATTAGAGTTAAAGTAGACTTAGTTTAAACCATCAGAACAGGTATTTTATACCATACCGACCACCAGTGGAAAGTACTGGTGACTGGAACTGAGGGTTACAATCCAACCCACCTAATAAAAAGAATTTCATCCTCGAAATTCAGAAGTAAACACCGAGAAGAGTATTCTAAGCTATAAGATGATGAATAGATAGATAGAAATGAGATAAGTTACCTGAGAAGTAATGAGGATATTTAGCCCTGATCTCATCTTCTCGTTCCCAGGTGAAATCCCCAGGAGAGTTTGGATCCAAGATACAAGTATCAGGGGAATGCTCTTGTTTTTAGAACTTCTCCTTCTTATCGATGATGCGGATTGGCTGAGCTCATAGGATAGATCGCGGTTCAATCTCAGATCTCAATAATCCAGAATATGCTGATCGTCCCTGACAATTCCTTAATGAGAGATGTGGAATATGAAATCACCTAGAGGGGGGGTGAATAGATGACTAGCTAATCTAATGATGAGTTAATGTGAAATTAAAACTATTTATGCAAACTAAAACTAAAGCTAAATATGCAATGTATAACCAAAGAGTGTAGCTGAATTTCCGGTGAAGGGCTCTGGACTATCTCCTCAAGATACTCTAGATAAGAGTTGAGGTGCCGCTATGACTCTCTTGGTTGAATACAAGTGTGAGCAAACAATCTCAGGCATATAACAATTAAGCACAAGATATATCAAGCATATAAAGGAATAAGCAATATAAGCATGCAAGATATAAACACAAGTGAGAGATAGAGAGAGAGAGAGAGAGAGAGCAATCGCAAGCACAGGAGATTTGTTTCGAGGTTCGAGCACCCTTGCTCTACATTCCCGCCTTCAACACTATGAAGGATTTCTACTAGAATCGATCCCACCGGATAACTCGGTGCCGCAACACTACAACGAGTTCACACTAGAACTCCTTGAACTCACTAGTCCCTCTCTTGTTCCCGCAAGAACTACACACGCAAGCACACTAGCTTGCCGAGGCTGCACCTCTACACCGAGCTCCCACAAGAATTCGAAACAACACGAACCCGCAAGTTTGCCTCCTCAAATATAAGATTGAACATTAATGATCTAAACACTTTGATCACCTAAAAACACTCTCACAACAACTCTCCTATAGGATGATATAGCAATGGATAGCTCAAGTGTGTATGAGAAAACAAAGATGATTTGGTGGTGAAAAAAATTAAGAAAATCACTTTTGAAAAACTTGATAAATTCTCCTTTGATTTGGAAATATTGGCTCTAAAATATATGGAGAAAAACCCACTGTGATAGGTAGGAAAAACTAGCCCAAAAACTCTCTAAAATCTTATAGAAAACATCCCAAGGGGTCCTCAATACAAAGGCTTCCAAAAAACTAACTGTGGGGATATCTCAGTAGGAAAATCCTGCTGTCTGTCGACCACCCGATCGACTGCCAACTGTCAGATTTTCGACCGTTAGGAAAACTGGTCGACCGGCTGGTCGACCAAAAACTGGGCTATGATCTAGCGGTCGACGGGTCATTTACAGAGAGAAGAGACTCTCTATCGGTCGACCATGGTCGTCGACCGGCCTTACTGTGCACGTTGTGCACATCGGTCGACCGAAGCGGCCGACCGACTTCTGGCTCGGTCGACCGTCGGTAGAACGGCAGAAGGCCAATCAAACATTTTTAGGGATTAAAAACTCGGTCTTTTTTTCTTCAATAAAAATCTCATAAATTCTACAAAAATAAGTTCATGATATATTTGAATACAGACATGTTTGATTAAAAATCAAAACATATTACAAATTTTGAACTATTTATAATAAAAAAGTTTTGCCTAAACAAAAACCGTATTTTCAAAAATGATTTTTCAAAACATTTCAAATACAAAAAACAAGATATTCTAAATACTTTTGAAGCTTAGTATGTATCGATATGAACCACTACACATATATGATCAAATATCTATGTTTTGACATTAAGCTCTAAAATAAGTTGTGATAAATACATGTATATTTTGAAGCTTAAAAATCAAAACGGTATTTTTCAAAAATGAAAACTCTTTTATGAAAACACATCTAAATCTTGTGTGTGAGTGTATATGAACTTGAGCAATCCACCAACTAATCTATCTTTACATTTATCTAAAAGATAAAATCTCGACACTTACAAACATGACAAGTCTTCTTTGAAATCTTCTCTGAAGGTCGTCTTCTCCCTCTTGGCTTGGTCCAAATATTGATCCAATGAGCTAGACTCCTCTTGAGTACTTGATGCAATCTTGATGCGCGAGCTCTGAATCAACACGTGCTAGCTCTAAAACTTGACTTCAAATCCTTTATTGAAGCTAAACACCAATGAAGATCTTGATCAAATATCTGATACTAATTAAAACACAAGATTATTAGTACTATAACTACATGAGTAATTATCATCAAATCTAGAGGAGGGCCTTCAGGCCAACAGAATATGTCATGAACACCATCTAGTGCTGGAGTAAGGCTACTCAGTATGCTACTCTGATCTGCTCTATGATGTGAAAAAGTCCAATGTCTCTGGGACTCAGCTTCCCACTTAGCCGAAACCAACCTGACCTCGAGTTGGTCAAATCTTAAGAAATACATGGTTACCTACTACAAACTCTAAGGATCTTTTCTTGACATCAGCCCACTTCTTCTGATGTTCTTGAGCGGTTGTCATATGTTTCTTGATCTTGGCCACCTTTTACTGTTTGCAAACATCAGTCTGGGCCGATCAACTTCCTTTCGCCAATGTCATCCCAGCACATAGGAGTTTGCACTTTCTCCCATAGAGTGATCATACGAAGCATCTGGATACTAGCCTTATAGCTGTATGTAGGAGAACTCCACTAAATGTAGTATACAGGCTCTAAGCATATCCTCTAGAATATGGATGGTTATTTCTAATTGACCACCAGTCTGAGGATGGAATGTCGTGCTGAACTTTAACTTGCTGCCTAAGCTCCTCTGAAGACTATTCTAGAAGCGTGACATAAATCGAGTGTCTCTATCTGAAACAATACTAACAAGGACTCCATGCAGTCTGACTACTTCCTTAGTACTTCTCTGCCAGCGCTTCGGTGGATTGTCCAACTCTAAAAAGTATATAAGTGATCACTTTTAGTGAGTCGGTACACAAATCACCCATAGCATTGTTCCCTCTGGACTCCGGCATGCCGACACAAAGTCCATGGTGATATTCTTCCACTTCCATTTGGGAATAGGGAGTGGTTGTAGCAGCCCGGCCGTCCTCTGGTGCTTGACCTTGACTTATTGGCATACAAGGCAACGGGTTACAAAATCGAGCTATCTCTCTCTCTAGTCATCCCATGCCAGCAAAAGTATTGCTTGAGGTCTCTATACATTTATAACCCCCAGGGTATACCGAATAAGGGGAACTGTAAGCTTTAGTGAGCAACTCCCTTTGAACTTTCACAGATGGTACACAGAGTCTACTTCCGAACCGAAGCGACACCATCAGTATGGATGACTATATCTTACTTTAGTCCGCCTTTCAATTTTCTCTGATCTTCTACAACTTAGGGTCTTCCTTTGAACCACCTTGATCTTCTCAATCAAAGATGGTGAGTCATCAAGGTCATGAGTCTCCCAATATTACAGGTAAAATGATCTCTAAGTCTAGCTTAATGATCTCTCCCTGCATCTCCTTCTGTTGAGTCATCTCATGAAAAAGGCTTCCTACTGAGAGCATCAGGAACTACATCATCTTCTCAGGGTGGTATTGCAGATCTAGATCATAATGCCATGAGCTCTAGTCATCTCCTCCGGCACAAGTGAGCTCTTCTGTGTTAAAAATGTACTTGAGACTCTTATGATATATGAATATCTCTACACGCTCCCTGAGAAGATAGTGTCTTTACACTGTAAGGGCGAAGATGCTGCCACTGGTTCCAGTTCATGGGTTGGATAATTCCTCTCATGTGGCTTAGTTGTCTTGAGGCGAATGATATCACTCTGCCTCGTTGCACAACCCACAGCCCAGGCCGCACCCAGAAGCATCGCTAGCATCACCATCACCCTAGATCCATCTGGAATTGCTAGAATTGGTGTGTTGTCATTTCTCCTTTAGTTCTTCAAATGCTAACTGGCATTCCTTTGTCTACCGATACTTCACTTCCTTTCTAGTGAGTTTGGTTAGAGGCTCAGTGATCCTGGAGAAATTTGGACAAACCAATTATATAGCCAGTCAGTCTAAGAAAACTTCTCACTTTCATGATAGACTTTGGATATTGCCAATCTCTAACAGCTTCTACTTTGGCTGGATCCAAAGAGATGTCATCCCCATATATAATGTGCTGAGAAATGAGACATGGTCTAGCCAAAAGGAGTATTTACTAAGCCTTGCATATAACTTTCTATCTTAGAGTTTGTAGGACAATCCTCAAGTGCTCAACGTGCTCCTCTTTGGTCTTAGAATAGATCAGGATATCATCAATGAAGACCATGACAAATTGATCTAAGTATGGAGCAAAGACGCGATTCATCAAGTCCATGAATACCACAGGAGCATTGGTGACTCTGAGTAGCATAACAAGGACTTCGAAATGCCCGTATCCCATCCGAAAAGCACTTAGATATATCCTCAGCTTTCACCCGCACTTAATGATAACAGAATGGAGATCTAACTTAGAGAATATTGTGGCTCCCCCAGTTGATCGAAGAGATTGTCAATCTGTGTAAGGGATACTATTCTTGGCGTGACTTGGTTCAACTCCGGTAATCAATGCATATTGCTAGCTATCATTTCTTCTTGACTAAAAGGACGGAGAGTGCTCCAAGGTGAAGCACTCAGTCAGATTAAACCCTTATCAAGCAATTCTTTAATCTGCCCCTTTAGTTTCGCTAGTTCTATCGAATCCATGCGGCGTGGTGCTGGAAATCGGGGTTAATCCAGGCAAGACTTTGATACTAAATTCAATCTCTCAAACACGGGTAGTCCAGGGAGATCCTCAGGAAGATGTCAAGAAATTCACCTACCACCTCAGGCATTAAACTGCTTCTTAGAGTTCAAGGATCTGGCACTCCCTTCAATTGCCTCTTCTTGAATTGGCTTGCTCTCAAAGTTACATCCCTAGCATGGAATTCAAGCTCTGGATGACTGGGGACCGAAAAGTAACTTTCTTCTTCCTACAGTCAATGAAAATATAGGAAGTGCCCAACTAGTCATGCCTAAGACAACGACAAATCCAGAGTCATTTATGACTATCAGGTCGGCTAGAAACTCTCTACCACATATCACTATAGGGGACTGGGTCGACTCGGGAGGAAGAGGAAACATTTTGTTTCAAGCCACAAGTGTCTGGAACAGATAGGGAATAGTTTAGAAGAGAATTAAGGCAGGAGTTTAGGCTAATGATGTGTATCCAGACAGTTATAAATGCTTTTTCTTATATGTGAACCTGATTGTCTTTACATAGTGCATATTAAAATAAACCTGGCTTTGATAAGACTATGTAATGCCCCATACCGAGGATACAGTGATGCTACGATGACATGCATAAGCAGGGCAAAAATACTCTCATATATGTACGCTAAGCCTCAGTACATGGGATAAAATATATAGACACAATGATTCAGTGCTAAATAAGTACAAGAATACCTGCAGAGAAGGGTCAGTGATCATAATAGATATGAGAATAAGGATAAATATGAAAATAGAAGCAAATAATAAAGGTACCTATGAATCATATAGGTGACAAGTCTCCTATGTGTCCAGCGAAATATCTAACACTATGATATCTCAGGTCCAAAATTCGACTAGTCCCAACGGTTCCAAAAATTTTATAAAATAGGAAATATTAATTTAAATATTACTTAGAAATAGATTCATGAAATTCATCCCAAATTGCAAATTAAAAATCTGAAAGTCATATAGCAACACAGATAGGTCACGAATTTCGAGAAACTTCAATTAAATTAGAAAAATTTTGAAAAAATCAAGATTAATCTGAAATATTAGAAAATTTTATTAAAGTTAAAGTAGACTTAGTTTAGACCTCCAGAACAAGTATTTATACCATACCAACCATCAGTGAAAAATACTGGTGATTGAAACCAAGGGTTATAGGCCATGATGGCAAAAAAAAAATGAGACTTGGCTATCTGTCGGTTCCGAGGTGATAAACTAGATATAACGATTGAGAAGCCAGAAAATTTGTTGTTCAGGGGTGATAAACTAGCTGTAACGACAAAGAAAAGGTGAACCTGATTTAGGGACCGGTTTATTTAGAGGTGATAACTGGACGTGATAGACTAAGACACGCTAAATTCGAATCCACTGCCAGAGGTAGTCATATTAACTTAGCATCTAACCCACTAGGGACTGCAATGGTGAATTAGATCTGTGCACCATTTGGTTCAGATGTGATGGACTGGACATAACCGCCTAAGAGACACCAGGCTCACAATTCACTGTTGAGAGGCAATCATATTAACTTGACAGCAAGAACTCCCAGGCCTGTTGGGAGAATGAAGAACAAGGTAATGAATTCATCTGTTCAGAGATGACGAACTGAACATAACAGTTTGAGTACCATAAAAATGGAAAAAATCTAAGCACTCGTCAGTTTAAAGGTAGAAAACTGGACATAACTGACTAAGAAACATAAGACTCAGAGCCCTACTATATAGAGATGATGAACTAGACATAACGACAGAAGGGTAGTACTTAACGTTCTAGAAGATAAGACTTGGTTATCTGTTAGTTCAGAGGTAACATGGATATAACTGATTGAGAAGCCACCAAGCTTAGAGTCTTGTCGTTTAGAGGTGAATGACTGGACGTGACAGCAAAATGAGTTATTCTACTGGAGAATGTGATTTGATACTTCATGGAAAGAATTTTCTTGAAGAGTTTTGAAGAAATTGTTAGAGGTATAATGTTAACTTGACAACCAAAGAGTCCACTGGGGACTGAAAGACTCCGAGGGGAATCTACTAAAAACTCACTGGTGAATTAAAAGGATCCCACGCTTTAAAGATTTGTTAGAGGTGTAACGTTAATGTGACAATCAAGCTGGGGGAGATAGGATGCAAATTCCTTATTGGGAATTTCAAAAATGGATTTTGTCCGAAGTGATCATCACTTCGGACAAATTCTCCGTCTGGGGACTCATCAGAGTGACTTGTCAGAGGTTTGATGTTTAACTTGAAAAGGGTTAGTGTGTTGTTAATTTAACAGCAATTTGAGTGGACCCGCCATTTTATAGAGGAAAATGACAGGTGGAGTTTCATTCTGTTAGGGACATTAGTAGGGTCCGCCGGGGATATTAAAAAAATTTACTATCTGAGGTTTAATGTTAATGTGACAGGCTTGATCTGTAGTTCATTTTACTGGGAAAATGATTACAGTTTGATGTAACTCTACCATTCCATAAATAGAAATTGGCAAGGAATTTTGGTAGAATACATCATTCTCTACAAAATGTAAGATATCGCTAAAGAATTCCGCTAGGGAATAGGAGATAGTGCTCCCAAAACTTGTTAGGATTCAAATCGATCTTGCTGCTGAATAGGAGAATAATACTCCTAAAATTAATGAAAAGTCAGAGCTGAAAACATTACATGACTTATTTACTTATGGATCTACCATTCCATGGAGAGAAATTGAAGAGGATTTTGGAGGAATCAAATGGGATCAGATTCCTTAGGATTTTAGCAAATCCTCAGCTATTAACTGATTTGGTGTACCTTTACCAACTACCGTTCGAGTTGGGCTAGCCACGCTATTCCCCTCAGCATGATGAGTTATCAAGGATTTTTATATTAGGCTTAGAAGTCAATACTTTCCTCTAACCTTATTCACCAAAAACTTCAGATCGTGTCATTTGAAGTGGATCTTTCTGCATTCCACTGGTGACTTCTAAAATCTCGCTAGGGATTAAAGAGTAAACTTCATAGAGAATTTACCAAGTGAAATTCCTAATGGAATGTCCCGTAATCAAGATTCTTATTCTCGGCAGGTTGTCAAGGTCAAGATATGGAACATAAGTTCTGTGGGGAATTTGTCGATTAAGTCAAGCAAAGCTTTAGTTTATGCTCATCATGATCAAGGCTTGGCTCGCAGCTGATCACCAAATCCAGATTTGAATGTGGAAGCAGTGAAAAAGTTTCGTTGAGATGTGTCACGAACCTTCTTCAATGAATTCAGTTCAATCAAGGTCATCGCGAACCGAATTATGATTCGCTGAAAGACAGAGGCAGAGAGATGATTTACATATTGAACAGTCACCATCTTTTGGATCAGTAAGGGGTGGTCAGGAAGAAGAGCGCTCAACATCACCATTTAAGCACGCTTGACTTCAAAATAAGAAAAATGACAAGACTGAAAGTTTGCCTTTGTCTTCTTTTTGATGCTAACATCTAATGTCATAACAGCTGGATGTCCAACATTATCCCAAGAGGAGCGAAGATGAAATTGATTCTGCTCGAGGACGAAGGATTTCTTGCAGAAGAGATAGTCAGACAAGTCTGTCTTAATAGCCACAGGTTTAATGTTAATGTGGTCATGTACAGTACTTTCTTGATCACAGGTATAATGTTAACATGATCAGGGATAGTACTTTTTAAGAACTTGCCATTAATCGGCATCATGATTGTGTGACCATTTGGATTCGCTAGGCGGTATGCTTCATTCGATTTAGACTATATCTACCATGAAGAGTCTCTCCCATTTAGGTTGGAATTTGCCCTTGATCTTGTAGGACCATAGGTCATCTGATAGCTAAGACCAAATCTCCTATCTGAAAGATTCTCTCCTTAATTTTTTTGTTGAAGGCCTTTGAGATTCGAGCTTTGTACAACTCAATACGTTGTTGAGCTTGTAGCTGCTTCTCGTCCAGTGCTTCCAACTCTTGGAGATGCAAACGATCATTATCTCTGTCTGTCATCTTGGTCATCAGGGCCATGCGAAGTAATGGCATTTGTATCTCTAGAAGTATAACTGTTTCACACCTATAAACTAGAGAGAAAGGCATATTGCCCATTGGAGTTCGGATCATTATTCGGTAGGCCAAAAGACATTCATTAAGCTTCTCATTCTAATCTCATTTGCTTGAAGAGTCAAACCTTTTGAGGAGCTTGATTATTGTCTTATTGAACGTCTCTATGAACCCGTTGGCGGCAAGGTTGTAAGAAGTTGAGCCCACATTCTGAATCCGGTACTTATCACGGGACTGATAGAACGATTGCTAGCAAATTGGGGACCATTGTCATGGACGATCTGCCGGGGGACACTAAATCGGTGGATGACATGATTTTTGATGAAGTTTACCACACTGGCAGTTTTAAATTCAGTGAGTGGTGGGCTTCCGCCCATTTTGAGAAGTAATCGGTAATCGCCAGGATAAATTGATGACTTTTCGCTGATGGAGGACTGATGGGTCCTACAACGTCAATTCTCCATGCTTCGAATAACCATGAAGTGACTTGTAGGGGTGGAGTAGCTCTGGGGGCTGGTGTATGAAATCTGGGTGGATTTGACATGCCTTACACCTTTTTTCATATTCAACAACATCAGCGATCATAATTGGCTAATACTAGCCAAGTTGGTATAGTCGGTCCTTGAGCTTGGACTAGTTTGTGAGCTTCACATATGCCATCGTGGGCCTCTTTAAGTACTTCTCGTGCTTCCAAGATGGATGAACAACAAAGAATTTACCATCGTATGAACGGTGGTACAGCGCCTTGACTATTGCATCATAGTAGAATTGAGTAGATCTTCATCGAACAGAAGCCGCTTCCTTGGGATCATCGTGCAGTATCCCATGCAAAGCGTAGTCGATGATCAGGAATCGCCAGTCTCTTGGTTCGAAGTTGGTCGATGTTGTATGCACTTCCACTAACCTCTAAATTATACTTCGGACAGAAGAAATGACGAGTAGCCACTGTAAGACGATTGTCTACTGGCAAGGCTAATGTAGCCGCGAGGCAGCTAAAGCATCTGGCTTTATTTTTAGGAGACGAGACACATAGCTAATGCAGAAGTCGTCAAATTTGTCGGCTAACTTGATGGTGTAATCGCCTAGAGGGGGTGAATAGGTGACTAGCTAATCTAATGGTAAATTAATGCGGAATAAAAACTATTTAAGCAAACTAAAAACTATTAAGCTAGACACACCAAGTATATCCTAAGAGTGTAGCCGAATTCTCGGTGAAGGGCTCTGGACTAACTCCTCAAGATTCCTATAGATAAGAGTTGAGGTGCCGTTATGGCTCTCTTTGTTGAATACAAGTGTGAGCAAACAATCCCAGGCATATAACAATATAGCACAAGAATATATCAAGCATAAAAAGATGAAAACAACTTAAGCATGCAAGATATAAACACAAGTGAGAGATAGAGAGAGCAATTGCAAACACGGGAGATTTGTTTCGAGGTTCGAGCACCCTTGCTCTACGTCCCCGCCTTCAACACTATGAAGGATTTCCACTAGAATCGATCCCACCAGATCACTCGGTGCCGCAACACCTACAAGAAGTTCACACTAGAAATCTTGGACTCACTAGTCCCTCTCTTGTTCCCACAAGAACTACACACCGCAAGAACACTAGCTTGCCGAGCCACACCTTTACACCGAGCTCTCACTAGAACTCGAAACAATGCGAACCCGCAAGTCCGCCTCCTCAAATACAAGATGAAACACTTGGTAATCTAAACACTTTGATCACCTACTAACACTCTCACAATAACTCTCCTATAGGATTGAATAGCAATGGAAAGCTCAAGTATGTGTGAGAAAAACTAGGGTTGAATTGGTGGTGAAAGACTCAAGAAATCACTTTTGAAAACTCTTGATAAACTCTCTTTTTGATTTGGAAATATTGGCTCTAAAACATGTGGATAAAATCACTGATATAGGTAGGAAAAACTAGCCCGAAAACTCTCTTGAAATCTTATGAAAAATAGTCCTAGGGAACCCTAATATATAGGCCTAAAAATCTAGTTGTTGGGGTCCAAATCAGCAGTCTGAACTGCTGGCGGTCGATCTGGCGGTCGACCGGCAAACGGTCAGATTTCTAATCGTTGTGCCAGTGGTCGACCGCAGCCTGAAAAATGACCCAGCGGTCGCCCGCCCGGTCGACCGGGCCATTTCCAGAGAGCAGAGGCTCTCTGGCGGTCGACCAGCAGAAGGACAGAAAAACATGTTTTAGGAATTTAAAAACTCGATCTTTTTCCTTCATAAAATCTCATAAATTCTCTAAAAATCTACAAAAATAAGTTCAGTAATATACTTTGATATACAAACATGTTTGAACAAAAATCAAAAATATTACAAACATTTTGAACTAATTTTATAATATGAAAGTTTTGCCTTAAACAAAAATATGTATTTTTTCAAAACGATTTTTCCAAATTGAAAACTGATTTTTTCAAAACTCCTCCAAATATAAAAATAAGATATTTTAAATACTTTTGAAGCTTAGTGTGTATGGATATGATTCACTACACATATATAATGAAATATCTATGTTTTTGACATTAAGATCTAAATTAAGTTTTGATAAAACACATGTATATTTTTAAGCTTAAAAACCAAAACGATATTTTCCAAAATAAAAGTTTTTTATGAAAACACATATAAATCTTGTGTGTGAGTGTATATGTACATGAGCAATCCACCAACTAATCTATCCTTTAAATTTTATCTAAAAACAAAATCTTACTACAAACAAACCTAGACACAAGTCTTCTCTTGAAGGTCTTTTTCTTCTTCTTGACATGGTCCAAACCTTGATCCAATGAGCTAGACTCCTCTGAGTACTTGATGCAATCTTAATGCGCGAGCTCTTGAATCGACACGTGCTAGCTCAAAAACATGACTTTGAATCCTTATTGAAGCTAAATACCAACTAAGATCTTGATCAAATATCTGAGACTAATAAACACAAGATCATTGTACTATAACAACATGAGTTAATCATCATTAAAACTAGAGCGATGGGCCTTTGGGCCGACAGATGGCTGCATGGTGGAAAGGTATCAAGTCTTCATGATGGACCCCATACTCTCCTTTTACTTGGTTAATAATCAATTTGGATTCACCAAAAGCTTCAAAGTATCGTACATTCTTTGAGCGAGCTGGTTGCCAATGAGTAAAGTATTATACTTTGCTACATTAATAGAGCAAGGCTCTATTAATAAGAATGCACGAGAAAGAACGTAATTCTCTAGCGAGATAAATACTAACCCCCATCCCCAGCTATGGTCTTGCTTTTAGGGCCTATTCTTGATGCACTATCAAAGAACATCTGCAATATATCATCTTCTAAGGTCATATTGGCTTCGATGACCTCGTCTAAAATGTCTGTGTGTAGTTTCGACGTTTCTAGAACTGGATGTGCTGCCATAAAGTCTACGAGGGCTTATCCTTTGATCGTCTTTTTGGGAATAAAAGTCGTCATATTAAGATAGCAAAATTGTCCAATTAGCCAGTCTAGTGTTCAAGGACCCTAATTTCATCATGAGAATGTGCAGGAGATTGACTCTTGAAATGACATGTATGGTTTGTCTAACCAAATAATGTCGAGTCTTCTAGATAGCAAAGAGACGAGAGCTAGACACTCTTTCTCAACAGAGCTATTTTGAGATTCAGCTCTAATAAGAGTTATGCTCAAGTAGTAGATGGTTTGTTCGCAGCCTTCATTGTTCTTCTATGTAAGAAGAGCGCCCGAGAGTGGTCCATAGCTCATATATAGAGAAGAAATAGTTTTTCTAAAATAAAATCCACCAGGACCGGAGGCTTGGCAAGATATTCTTTGATATCTTCGAAAGCCTTTTGACAAGCTTCATCCCATATGAATGAGAAGTCTTTTTTCATAACCATATAAATGGTTAACAACGGCCGAGAGATTTGCAATAAATCTTTATATATATGCAAGTCTTCCTTGCAAACCACTAAGCTTTTTGAGGGTCTTCGACAGTTGCATGCCTTGAATTGCCTCAACTTTATCAAGGTCAAGATGAATTCTTTGGATATAACTATGAATCCAAGAAACTTGCCACTCGATACTCCCAAAAATAATTTGGTCGAATTCATCTTCAGTTGGTGAGCCCCCATGATGTTGAACACTGTTCTCAGGTCATCGAGATGGTTGCTTTGTTACAACTTTGACTGTGATGTCGTCAACATATCATTCTATGTAACACCCCGTTCCCCGGATACGTACCCAGATATGTGTCTGATTTTTGACCGCATTATTTAATTTTCTTCTAGTATTTATTTTTAAGTGGTGATATCAAATATTTTTTGTATCGGATCTGGATTCTTAGTCTTAGAGTCATCCTTGACCCGGACTGGGAACCCAGTACCAGCATGTAGCCTGATTTGCCTTTCTCGTAGTCTGATTTGACCAATTTAGTTTCAGATACTGTTTTCTAATATTTTAGATTTTTCATGATTTTTTGAAATTTTTTCAAAATTTTTCTACAAAATCTCCAAAATCAGTATGGGTCGGCATCGCTGACCGATTCTCGGATTTCAAGTTTTCAAATGGAAGAATTTTCAGAAACAGCTTTCACATTACTTCTTAGAATTTTATTCCCTAACTAAATACAATTTTTGAGATTTTTCTAAATTTATCAAAATTTCACCGATTCTAGTGTCGGCCGGTACCGCCAGAATATTTCAAGATTTTTATTTGAAAACTATATTGAATTTCACAATCCAATTTCACTGAGAACTTAAAATAATATTTGCTGCTTTTGAGAATTTTTTGGAACATTTTTGAAAAAAGTTAAATTTTTGCCCTATTTAAAATAATAATATTTTACCGTCCTTTTCTTTTCTTGTCTTTTTCTTTTTCTTCTCCACTCCTCTACTTTGTACTCCTAGAATATTCTATTAATTTAATTATCTAAAAAATATTTATTTATTATTTTTTCTATTTCTTTTCTTTTTCTTTAATTTTTCCTTTTTCCTTTCTTTTTCTTTCTTTTTCTTTCTCCCTTACCTTCCCCATGCTCCCCCTTTTTCATGCAACGTCGCCTGCAGCAGCTGCTGTAGCCATCCCCCCTATCCCCTTCCATCATCTCCCCCTACTTCTCCTCCCATTAAATTCAACCCTTCTTCTTCCTTCTCCTTTCCATTTACATTTCAACTTCAACTCATTCAACCAAAACCCACTTCCCTCATCACCACCGTTGCCTCCACCTTCACCACCGCCGCCCTCCCCTAGCCACCGCTCCATCTCCCTCACACCCCCTCTCCACTCCACCACCTCCTTTTCATTCAAACACCACTCTCCACCTTAAATTCAACCAAACCCATTCCTACCACTTCCTCTTCTTCTCAAAATTCACCACCAAACCACCTCCTCCTACACTTCCAACCCCCTCAATTATCACCTCCTCCTCCAACTTCACACTACCTCCAACAACCACCACACCACCAACCACCACCATCAACCACCACCCACCACCTCCTTTAAAACAACAACACCAACAATACAAAAATTCCACCACCCCCCCTCCCCTGGGCCCTAGGCCGCGCGCGTGCTGGTTGGGTCACTAATGTGCATATTAGTATCATATTTTCATACTTATTATAGAATAAAATCTACATTTTTCCTAATTAAATGTTTAATTTATTTTGCAGGCCAATTCCTTAAAGAGATGAAGAGAAAATGAGCCCCAAAGCCCACCAAATTCTTAATTAAATCAGAATTAATTAATTCGAGCTCACTGAATCAGGGAAAAATCAAGAGGTTTAAAAATCGGTTGAGAAGAATCCTCTCAGAATCGATCGGTTAAAAAGCCAAGAATCAAAGACCATTTCGTCAGAATCCATCCTGGACTCAAACGAAAGAAACCAACTGAAGATAAAAGCAGAAGGGAAATCCAGCGCGACCTACCAACAGGGTGTGGCCACCTGGCCACACCCTGGCCGCGAAACGCCGCCAAAAGCCGCGCGTTCCGCGGCTTGGTCTGGGAGTTAGGGGGAGCGTTTGCTCCCCCGATCTCCCCGGGATCCTCCTCGTGTGGGTTATGCCTATAAAAAGCCAGTATTTGCACTGAAAATGGGACGACCATGCAGAGATAGGATTTGGCCTAGTTTTCATTCTTTGTAGTTTAGGTTTGTCTTTTCTTTTTATGTAATTGTAATTTCATGTAAGCTTAGGTTTAGATGGAGATTCATGCAAGTAAGAGAGAGAGAGGCTTATGTTGAGAGTGACACCGATGTACCCTCCTCCTTTCTTTCATTGTTTCTGCAAGCAATAAAGGTAAACAATTTTTATTTGTCATCGCTTTACTTTTGTTTTCTTTTTCTTGTCCTTTTCTACTTTAGCTCTTTTGTTTTTTGATGAGCTTGCAAGTGAATCCAGAAGCATAAGTATAACGATGTTGTGAGTTGCCAACGATAGTTCACGAAGACGTTCTCCTCCTCAAGATCCGTATCACTTCATTCTTGCAAGGCTTGATGATATAATAATGCGAAACAAGGACTGAGTCGATCTTATGACCATGCGTTGAACGCCTCCAAAGCAAGGTGAATATGCAAGGGTTCCAGATAAGTGATCAACCAAACTAGGTGAGTACTTCTTTCATCTTCTTTCTTTTCTTTTATTTCTATAAATTAAATCATCAACACCATATCTTCCAAATCACTTCTTTCCCAACTCATTTGTACATAGTCGCTTTCTTCCCATTTCTTGTAAATAGTCATTCTCCATTCTTTTCCACTTTCTCATTCTACCATTTTCTCTCTAACCTTAACATAACTCCTTTTCATTTTCATTTCTTAAAACAAAGAAGAACTTTCGTTTTGTCTTCAAAAAGATTTCAATAAGAAAAACTTTGAACGCTTCCATCGCAACCCTCCTTGTGGAACACGACCGGATAGCCACTTTCTATAGCTGTAAGATTGAGCACTGCACATATTTATTCTTAAGTTCTGAAATACTGTTGTACGCGCCGGAAAGAAGGGAATAAAGGGGTTCGCTGTAAATTTCCTTGAATCAGATGAAAATTACAACAAAAAAACACCATTTCCTTCCAGTTACAAGGGAGGGAAGATGTTGAGTCTGAATCTCCCCTTTGTTTAAAGCTTGGTACTTCAAGTGGCGATGGAGAGTGAATCTTTGTTCTCCGTTGACCGGAGTGAACGTCGGGATCGTCAGGGATCTTCTCTTTGGCTGGTAGAAGGAGTAACACACAGCTCTGTCTACAAAAACTCTCAAAGAGAAGGTAGGCAAAGGGCAACTTGAGCGCAGCAGGTTCTCTGAAGGGCTTTACTCTCTTTCTTTTCTCTCAGGGCTCTTTTTCCTCCTCCTCTGAATATCCGACCCCTTCTTCATAGCGACAGGGCTATTTATAGAGGCTCCAAGGGTGAACGTTCCCCCTAAAAGTGCTCCACAATGAGAGGCTGACCTCCCCGCTATGTGGGCGGCGACTGGCCCCATAAACCAGGGCGGTTATAACCGAGGCGCGGGTTTCAACCCACGCGCCTTGATACTGTGACGCGGGCTTTGGGCCCTCGCGCCTTGATGTTGAGACGCGGGTGTGAGCCCACGCGCCTTGATGCTGAGACGCGGGTGTCGAGCCCACGCGCCTTGATGCTTGAGACGGGTGTCGAGCCCACGCGTCTAGAACTTGAGACGCGGGTGTCGAGCCCACGCGTCTAGAACTTGAGACGCGGGTGTCGAGCCTGAAAATCAGCTAGAGGGGGGTGAATAGTGATAATGCTAATCAATGGACAAATTAAAAATTTAAGATTTAACAATCACCCAACAAGATTCACAAGATGAATGAAAGCAAGTAAATATAGCAATGATGATGATAAGCAAGTAATAGGTGCAAGTAAAGTAATGTAAAGGAGTGCAAGAATGTAAACCAATCGCAAACAACAAGGAGTATGTTATCGAGGTTCGAGCACCCAGCTCTACTCCCCGCCTTCCCCAGAAGATTCTAGCTACTTTTACTATCACAAAGAAATCACAATTACACGGAGTACCCAACTCCACAATCTCATTACAAGCAATTTCTGAGTAGTCAAAAGACCACAAACTCTCTCTTTCAAAAGTCTC
>JAVJIF010016836.1:0-63050 GCA_038442645.1 Agave tequilana | reverse complement strand
CTGAATAAAAGAGGAAGAAATTGACTCTCTAATACAGCTAACCACATTCTTTTTTTAAACTTAAACACGTTTTAAAAACATATTAAAAATCATCCTCCAGAAAATTAGCCATTACTGCCAATCTGGCAGATTGGTCAACTTTGAGTACATTTTTCAGGCTACAAACGTCCGAATTCAGAATTAGGTATATAGGAATAATTTGTAAATATTTAAGTCTTCTTTTTAATTCAGCTTAAATCAACTCAATATCATTTATATTAGAAAGATATCAATAAAATACTGAAAAGTGTCAAATCAAAAACTGTAAGCTATTTTCAGAACAAGAATAGAGTTCAACCAAATATTTGATATCTTTAACATTTGAATCTGAAAATGATTATTGAATAAGAAATTTAGATCTGAAATTTATCTTTGAATGCAAGTTAAATCATGTTATTTTAATATAAGAATAAAAAGTTATGACAAGAAATGTAAAAGGGTGTCAAGCAGATCAGCAGAACTAAAACTGGTTCAAATCCAAACCCGATATATGTACTTGAAATCCAAAACCGGTTAAACCAAAACCAAATGTATTGAATTTGTGTGTGTATTTGAGCTTCAAACATATATACTATTCTTTAACAAAATAAACTATATGAGTCTACAAGCAGGAGTCTCTGATAGTTGATGTTGAACAACGTTTGAGCTAAACCCTAATCCCATGCTTGAGAACTCTTGAGCCATCAATACCTGTATCAACCTGAAATTCATTCTTTAACTTCTATTAGTACCAAATAGCTTTTATATGGTTTGTTATCATCAAAACACATAACCCGGGGATTGTAACCTTTGGGCCAACAATCTCCCCCTTTTTGCTGATGACAAAACATAAGCTGTAAAACAAATATAAGAGGGTAAAAGCTCCCCCTCAAATGATGCTTTATTTTATCAAGTATAAAATATGAAAACATATACATATATGACATGTACAAAACATGAAACCTACATATATGAGATAAACATGTACAAAACATGAACATGTACAAAACATGAAACCAAAATATGAAACCACCAATACTTCTCTCCCTTTTTGTCATTCATCAAAAAGGGTTAGGAAACAACCATAAACAATATATGCATAAACAAGATATAAACATGCATATATGCACTCAAATATCTCTTCCCCTTTTTGTCAATTTATCAATAAAGGGGCTAAGGAAAAAACAATCAATTGTCATATCATCAAATCTTAAAGATCAAAACTTAAGTTTTTTTCTTTTTTACCAATTTAAAATTTTTGATAAATATATTGATACCAATTGAAAAATATTGATACCAATAAAGATAAAAACCAAATTTTAGATAAACACTAAAATCATTTTGCAATAAGGATACCAAATAGAGAATAATACTAATTTAAGATCATTGATACTAATATTGAAAATGTTAGCATATATCAAACCAAAGTATTTTACATCATAAATGATGGGAGTAAGATATCAATTTGAAATGAAAACTGATACAAATTGAATTTACAACTAATACCAATTTTACATAAAACCAATTTAAAAATAAGATTTTCTCCCCCTTTATGAAATACTAAAAGAAACAATGCATAAGCTTGTAATAGATACTAATTAAAAATAATAGACATGCTGAACTAAATCAAGCTTAGCAAACATAATTTATGCTTTTTCAAAAAAATTGTAAAGACATGTGAAATAAGCACAATCAAATCATATATATGTATGTATGGATATACTAATTGAAATATGAAGCATATATAGAAAATAGATATGAGTATACAAATATATGAAATATCAATTTTGATACCAATGAAATATAATGAGGATCAAGTGTATAAATCATACTTATCACCCTTATCATGCACAAGTTTAAAAGATATTCAAGAAGGGTATACAAGGCATGGTCGCCCATCCAACCGCCCTTAGAAGGTAGGGGTTTTTAAAATCATGATTTGAAAGTAATAGGTATAGTTTGAAAACTCTACCATTTGAAGAATAGAAACTAGTTTTAAAGATTTTTTAAAACTAGTAAGAAATCTTTCAAAATATGAAACCAAATCATACATCCCATGAAACATGAAAATCACATAATAATTGACACTCAAAGTCTATAAAGCTATATATGTCATGAAAATAAAGTCATGAGTAAACACTAAATATAGAGTGCAAGAATCATGTAATCAACAAAATCATGGAAATAAGACATTTAAGCTCATATAAAATTCCTTTACAAACATGAAAAACATAAAAGTTTAATTTTTATCAAATAAAACAAACCCCAGACATATGTATGTTTTATATAAACTAGAGTATACATACTTATCCAAGTATAAACGAGTCTACAACAGTATATTGCATGAAGGCAAGTGGCTTAAGGATGTACATGAATATCTATTAGTTTAGACAAAAGTAACATATACATGAAGCTAACACATTATCATGAAACCATGTGCAAATAGAAAATACAAGTGTAAATGAGAGAATCATCAAAACTAGGCTATACTAGTACATCTAATGGGTACAAATGAGCATTTAAGCACAAACATATAAGAATCAATTGTGGCTCATTAGTTGTACAAGTATTTACACAAGTTTTAATGATGGTTACATTTAAACATGTAATCAAAACATGAATCATAAAATAAACTATAAATCAATAAGATCATTAGGCTAAATGTACAAATCTTAGAGCAAGATATACACAATAGTTAAAGTAAAGTGAGAACACAAAATATGGATCCATATGAACATGGGTGTATCTCAATTACTATATCTGTATGTCACAAGTCTAATTAAAATGGCATTTAACATAATAATCATTAAAACATGACAAGCTAAAAATTACTAATATGAAAGTATGTAAATTGAATGAGGAGTTAGATATCGTTACCAAAACCAAGAGGACATATCTCTATATCTCTAAACTATGGTGGTCCTCCCACCAAACTCTCCTTGAAAGTGATGCATCCAAAGTGTCACCGTTTAGCTTGGAACGCATTCACCTCAAGACACCAACAACTCTCACGTCATGTGAGAGCCCACACCTACATCAAATAGACTAGAAATGGATTTTGGTACCCATATTTTCTTGGGTCCTAATACGTTAGTGTTTTGAACCCAAACATGATTATTCATACTATTTATATGATCATAATAAAATTTGGCTAAATGACCATTCCGCCACAAAAGTACATTTATAAATTCTTTCATATTTAAAAACATAATGAGCATGTGGTTTATGAACATGTGATTTGTGAGCATGGGATGTTTTTGCATGATTGACATGTGATGTGTTGGCATGATGAACATGTGGAGATTTAGCATGAGATGTTTTATCATGTTTAACATGAGGAGTATGCATGTGCTTCTTTGAAAATATTTCTTCTAATTTAGTATTGTTGAAAGCAGATTCTTTTAAAATATTTCCCAAATCATTTATTCTAGTTTTTAACATAGAAAACCATTTTCATCATTTTAGGATATTTAGCTTTGCATGCAACTTTATAGGCATCAAAATCTCTTTGTGTTGAAATAAGAGTAGAAGATAATTCATCCTTTTCTTTTGAACAAATAGCAATTTGATTTTTAAGCATTTCATTTTCCTTTTTCAATTTAAACAATCTTCCTTTTTAGCATCAAAACTTTCTGAAAGTTCAATGAAAGCTTGTAATAACAATTCTTTACTTATTTCACTATCATCATCTTGTGGTTCGGTAGTTACCTTAGGTGTGTTTTTCATGAAACACACATTGGCTGTGTCAACTTCATCTTCGGATTCACTTTTCGAGTCCCAAGTGGCTTTGTACGCCTTCTTTACAAACGACTTCTTTTGCTTCATGGAGGAAGATATCTTGTTCTTGAAATCTGGACAATCGGTCATGATGTGTCCAGGTTTCCGACAGTTGTAGCATGTGATCTTCTTCTTCTTCTCCTCTTCCCATCGTCTTCTATGGTTGAGCTTATTCTTGTGGTACATTCTTTTTACATTTCTCACAAGAAGAGATAACTCTTCATTATCTTCTTCATCTTCTTCATCATTGTAGATGGTGGAGGTAGACTTGAAAGCAATAGACTTTTTCTTTTGAGGCGCCGCTTCTTCTCTAGCCTTTTTCTCCATCTCATGAGTCTTAAGATTTCCAATAAGACTTATGAGCTCCATCTCGTCTTTGTCATTCAATTCCTTCAAGGTGGTAGCTTTGATTCCCATGATGAAGGGAGCGCAACGAATCACCTTACGCACCTTTTGGTCGTTGTTGATTTCATCACCTAGAGAAGTAAGAGCATTTGTGATTTTAGTAAACTTATTAATCATATCATCAATAGATTCATTTTCTTGCATTTTAAAGCATTCATATTGGGAACGCAAGAGATCAATTTTAGCTCTCTTGACTTGTGATGTTCCCTCATGACTGACCAATAAGTGCTGCCAAATCTCATAAGCAGACTTGCAATGGTAACCCGTGTTAAGTCATCCTCATTCAATGCTAAAACTAGGGCATTTTGAGCCTTCGAATTAGCCTCAATTTCTTGGAGGTAAGATCGGACCAAGTGTCCTCCTCACCTTCGGGTTTACTAAAAGGCTTGGTCAAAGACTTAGCAACTAGGCTACCTAGAGATTGTAAAAATATGTTCATCCTAACTTTTCATATGAGAAAGTTGAGTCCATCAAATTTAGGAGGGGTCTTAATATTATCAGCCATCTTTACTAGTGTATGAATGAAGATATGAAAATAGTGATTAGCAACTTATAGGATCTCTCTAAGGATGTAAAGCCAAAAACTAGAGTCCTAGTTCTGATACCAATTGAAATCACCTAGAGGGGGGGGTGAATAGGTGATAAAGCTAATCAATGAACAAATTTAATATGAGATGATGCAACGATCACTCAAAGCAAGATTAGAAGCCGAATACCCCATGAAGGGCTCTGAACTCCTTCCTCGTGATTCCTCTAAATAAGAGTTTGAGGTGCGCAATGCAATCTTATTGTGAGAGTATAGATCGACAATATAAGAATGAATGAATAGAAAGTAAACAACACAAGTAAACCAATCGGCAAACACAGAAATTGTTTCGAGGTTCGAGCACCTAGCTCTACGTCCCCACCTTCACCCAGAAGGATTTCCGATCCACTAGAATTTTCACAAAGGATTACAACCACTAGGGAGAACCCAACTCCTTATTCGGAAGGATTAATTGTATTGAAAGAGGGTTTAGAGTAAACCGTTGATTGTCGTGTACCGATGATCAAGAATTTCGAATGTATATGTAGGTTTACTTTGCTCCTTCCGAATCACCGTTCGTAGCATAAGTTAGGACGGGTCGTATCCGCAGGGAGGGTTAGCGATAGAAGTATTCAAGGTTTATATTGAAATCTTTGTGAAGAAAAACGAAGGTTCTTCTTTGTTTTAAGAAATGAAAAACAAAACGATGTGGAAGGTGAGTGAAAAATCTTTGGGTGTTTTGTAAAAGAAAGGATGAAACGAGAATAAAGATGAAAGGAAAACAGAGATATTTGAAAAAAGAAAGTTTTCAGAAGAGAGATTTTTAAGAATGATATAAAGTGAAGCCATAACTAACTTTCTAATTACTAACTTACTACTCTTATTAGGTGATGCATGCCTCATATTGATTCTTCGGCAATGATATGTCTTGCTTTGCCAAGTCCTTGTGTTTGTCCCATGTCGAAGGTGTTTTTCATCTAGGCTAGTTGCCTCCTTGAATCATTTCTCTAAATAGATTTTCAACAGTGGAACAAGGATAGTCACTTTTAACGATGCTAAGAAACATACAAGATTCATTAGTCCATCAAAGCTATAATAAAGCGAGCATGAAATAAGAAACTTGTAATGTAGTCATTGGCATAGTGAAGTGCTCCATCTTCATGTTCCATCAAGGCACTTGTTCTAAAGACAAGGCTTTAAGTGAGGCTCACATGAATCATATGGAGGGAGAACTTAGCATTTGTAAAGAATAAAAAGCAACTCATCTTCATTAGGGGTGAGATAGACTTGTAATTTGCAAGACTAAAAAGAAGAAAGTATCCAATGAATCATATAAGTTAGCAATCACTCAAGAGTTAGTAGTTAGTAAAATTAAAAGTTAGTTAGTCATATTAATGAATTAGCTAGACATGAAAATAAAGAACAAGAAACAGTTCATTGTAGAAGTTAAATAGAAGAAAGTAAAAGCTTAAAGAAAATAATGCACTAGAATAAGAGAAGATGGGAAGATTGAAAGCTTGATCCTTGTATTGCGTTGTCACTGTCTCCAATTACAAAGATTGCTCACTCTCACTCTCTCTTTTCTGGATTCTAGAAGGAGAAAAAGAAAATTACATAAGAGACTAAAAGAAAACCTAGAGAAACCCTAACAATTTCCCTACAAACAATGCTCTTTTCTCCTCCCCGATTACAGAGGCCCTAGGGGTCTATTGATAATCTTCATGAGAGGAGATCATCCCACCTCAGCTCTGGATCAAACGCTGAAGTAACGGCCAAAAGATTGCCGCAGTTCCGCGGCATGTGCCGCGTTTCCTCGGCCGTTTCTTGGCCGCTGCGCTAGCGGATTTTTGTGCCTTTCTGTTGTATCTCGTATCTCCAGTTGGATCTTTTAAAAAATGAGAATACGCTCTGGATCTGTTCAGACCTGGGCTTT
The DNA here is from genome assembly GCA_038442645.1 of Agave tequilana. Lineage (NCBI taxonomy): Eukaryota > Viridiplantae > Streptophyta > Magnoliopsida > Asparagales > Asparagaceae > Agave > Agave tequilana. Next base: position 56,391 of record JAVJIF010016836.1, on the reverse strand, counting down.
CCTCTTGTGGTTTTCTAAATGATTCTTTAATTCCTCTAAAATATAATTGTTGGGCCTCCTTCTCCATTAAACATTGGACCTGAAAAAAGAGAGAAAAAAGCAATAAAAATCCAATATTTATTCAGATAAATCATAGCATGGTGGTAGAAAATGATACATAAATTACTCCAATCACACCCCCATACTTAGCTTTTGCTCATCCCTGAGCAAAATAAGCAAGAGAAAAATCCTGACTAAATTATTACACCACTTTCGTAGGTGACACGATTGCACTGAGCTCGTGCAACAAGCCGTTAAACCTCTAGGTTACCCTAGAGGAGGAGTGTTGTCTCCTGAGGGTTTTCAGCAGATTGCACCCACAAAATCTCAAAGAAAAGAAAATGTTAGTGAAAAAGTGAAACATTTTATTATGATCCATTTCCTTCAAGAATTTCGGTGATCTATCGGTTTAGGGTTATTCTAAACTTTTCCTTCTTTTTTATAAGTTTCCATTTGAAATATTGTTTTCAACTTAGGTTAAGTTTTCCAAGAATAGAGAGAAACTGAATTCTGTATCAGGCCTAACACATATACATATGTATGAGGGTTTTTTCTTAGACTTTAGTTCATTTGTTCACACACACACATATATATTTATTTTCTTTTTTTTATTTTTTATTTTTTATAGAGTATATATTTACATTCTCTTAGCTTCATTAGGATTTCTAATTTACCCGTGTAGTGAGCCTTTTACCGAGGACTGCCAGACTAGATGGTCTTAGGGCACCAGATGAAGATACATCCCTAAGGTTCAAGGTCTCGAGTAAACTAGGCCACGAATGTTACGGACTCAACCACTTTTAGGCGTGACTGGTTATGCTTCTTAAGGCACAACCAACCAGCTTAATTAGTGATCAAATTTTATTTATGAATATCTATATTTAATTTCTTTATTTTTTTATTTTTTTTATATTTATGTAAACAAAGTCACTAAGTCTTTGATTAATCCCTCAATATGCAAATGTATATAGTGTTTAGAAAAAATTCAAAATCTAGCTATCTTTTCTATTCTTTTCTTTCTTAACCTAAAGATCCAACAATATTTCTTATTTCGACTTATATTAAGAAATCTTAGCTTAGAATTTCCTTAATACCTAAGATCAAGTTAATTCTTTTCAAAAAATGGATCAATATTTTTTTGTTTTTTTTTTATATTAAGAAACAAGAAACCTACAAATCTAAAAGAAAAAGTTTAGAAAAATCCTATATTAGTAAGAAAAGAGAAATATAAGAAAAGAGAAACCTAGAAATTTAAAAGAAAAAGTCTAAAGAGAGAAATATAAAAAAAGAGAAACCTAGAAATCTAAAAGAAAAAGTCTAGAAAATTCTTATGTTAGTTCTACCCCCATACCTATCTCATGCATTGTCCTCAATGTATGCAAGAAAATATACGCATGAAATAGGTAAAGAAAGGTATCACCCCCGCCTACGGCTTGGACCAGCGGTGGTGCTAGATCCAGCTGACTGTGATCGCCGCAGGCCCTCCTCAATGCGGTCTAGGGGAGATGTTTGCTCCGCAACCTGTTTGTGTAGTCGAATCTGCCCCCGAAATATCTTCTTCATGCCTCGCCAAATGGTAGACATTAAGGCGTGTGAATCAGCTGGGGGGTCCTGTTGCCAAAAAGCCGGCTCATCCTCCTCCTCTAAAAGTTCCTCCGAAGAGGACTCCACAGGGACATCTTCGGACTGGACACTAAGAGTCCAGACCACATGAAGACAACTATTGTAAGCGCTAGTCGCCCTCTCTTGTGCAACGAACACCCTATCAATGAGTCAAAAACTGGATCTGGTATGAAAGTCCTACACAGACGAGTGATCAAAACTGGGTGCGAGTACTTTGCACCGCGTGTGCGGGAGGAGTTGGTGATGATAGTATGAAAAATGATCTTGTTGATACAAATAGTGTGCTGCCGAGTCATCAGGTCGTGTATAATCTGTAGCACCGGTATGTTAAAGGAGGTCGTGTGGTCAAGCCCTAAAATGTTGCATTGAATCCAGCGACCAACGCAATGTATTTGTTTCGAAATGTAGTACTGGCTTTGAGCCCCCTATCTTGTTCCGTACAGCGAGCCCCCATGACAGTCATGTAATCGATTAAAGGTAGGGGGTCGCTATGATGTGGGTTGCAAGGGACATGTGTGAGTTCCTCTAGTAGAAGAAGCGTGATAATAATATCCCCAGTGGGCATGTGCACCAAGATCTGATGTGTGTCAAAATTGATAGATTCAGAATCTATAGAATTGTAGAAAAGTTTGACGAGCTCAGGACAATAGTAAGACTCGTGATCTGAGTTATCATAAACTAATCTATACCAATCCCATGCACGAATATGATCTAAAAATATATGAGCATAACCGTTAACATCGCTAAGAATTCTAGCAAAATCTTTTTCAGCAAAAATAGATGGTGCCATGATGAATAATAGGAAGCAACGAGAAGGGATACAGAAACCTCCCCGGACTACGTGGGGGGGAAAACTGAAACGAGATTGCAGAGAGCAATCTGTGATGGTAGCAGAGATGTAGATGGTCGATCGGAGATCTTCAGATGGCCGCGTCTGCAGAGAAATTTGGCGGCGGCCCAGGTTCTTCAGTATGGCCGCGGAAGCGCCGTAGATGCCGTGGAAACGCGGCCGGATAGTGGAGAGGGGCGCAGAAAAATTTGGGGGGCAGTGCTGGATTTGTGCGTTGCAGATCTGGGATTGGAAGTAGGGTAATGAGGAGAACACGGGAGGGGGATATTTATAAGAAGCTAAGAAGGACGAAATCCCCAAATTTTCCAAATGGAAACTAGGAATTTACAACCCTAGGTTATTTAGAAAGAAAAGGGAGTGTAGGAAAAGATGAAAAATCTAGGTGATATTTAGCACCTAAGTCCCACTTATTTAGTTTTTTAGATTATTTTTTTATCTTTTTTTTTATTTACAAAGGAGGTTCCAAAATGATTTACAGGAGACATCAGGGAAAAGTGTGAAATTATGTGGTCACATATAAACTGGGTCACAAAGTCTCAGTTCAATAACATTGTGTGACTCAGACTCCGTGGTGAAAAATAGCTTTAGGCGTTGACCATTCACTTTGAAAGTGTTGCCATCTTTGGGATCGAAAATTTCAATGGCACCATGAGGAGAGACGTTCTGGACGATGTAGGGGCCTGACCACCTGATTTTTAGTTTACCAGGAAAAAGGTGGAGTCTAGTGTTGTACAATAGAACTTTTTGTCCCGAGACAAAATTTTTCCTATGAATCGACTTATCATGGAAAATCTTAGCTCTGTGTTTAGATATCCGAGCGTTATCGTATGCATCATTTCGTAGTTCTTCTAACTCGGATATCTGCAGCTTTCTCAAATCACCGGTTTTGTCTAAGTCCAAATTCAGTTGTTTTAGTGCCCACATAGCACGGTGCTCTAACTCCACAGGCAGATGGCAGGGTTTTTCAAATACAACTCGATATGGAGACATACCGAGGACAGTCTTGTAGGCGGTCCGATATGCCCACAGGGCATCAATGAGTTTGATGGACCAATCCTTACGATTTTGTCCAACAGTTTTCTCCAATATCAGTTTAATTTGTCTGTTGGTGACCTCCACTTGCCCGTTCGTTTGAGGATGATAGGCCGTGGATAATATATGAGAGATGGAGTACTTTCGCATTATGGCTTCAAAAGCCCGGTTGCAGAAATGACTTCCGTTGTCACTAATTATCGCACGGGGGGCTCCGAAGCGAGAAATGATGTTTTCTCGTAAGAACTTGATCACAACTTGGTTATCATTTGTCCTAGTCAGAATAGCTTCAGCCCACTTAGAAACGTAGTCTACGGCCACCAAAATGTATTGGTTGCCATAAGTCAGAGGGAAGGGTCCCATGAAATCGATGCCCCACAAATCAAAAATTTCTACCTCAAGGATCGGTGTAAGGGGCATCATGTCTTTATGCGTGATTCGACTCGTCATTTGACATCTGGCACAGAGCTTGCAGAAAGTATAAGCGTCCTAAAGAGAGTGGGCCAATAGAACCCACTCTGAAGGACTTTCTCAGCAGTCTTTCGTGGACCAAAGTGTCCACCACAAGCCAGCTCGTGACAAGATGTCAATACGCTATGATGTTCATCCTCAGAAAGACACCTTCTAATTATCTGGTCAGGGCAATATTTGAATAAATACGGTTCATCCCAAAAGAAAAATCGTACTTGTTTCATAAAGCGATACTTGTTCTGACCTGACCAATTTGAAGGTGTTTGCCCGGTTGCAAGATAGTTTACTATATCAGCATACCAGGGCTCTTTACACATCGTAAAGATGTGTTCATCAGGAAAGTCTTCATTGATAGGTATAGTCTCAATTGGTGCATTAGGAATTCTCGAAAGGTGATCTGCCACCACATTTTCAACGTCCTTTTTGTCTTTAATTTTCAAATTAAACTCTTGCAAAAGAAGTATCCATCGAATCAGTCTGGCCTTTGCATCCTTCTTTTGCGTTAAGTATCTAAGGGCGGAGTGATCAGTGAAAATCGTTGTCTTAGATCCTAGTAGGTATTGGCGAAATTTTTCCAACACAAACACAACTGCTAAAAATTCCTTTTCAGTTGTCGTGTAATTTAGTTGGGTCTCGTTAAGCGTCCTACTAGCATAGTAAATCACGTGTTGCCTGTTATCAGTACGTTGTCCGAGAACAGCGCCTATGGCATAATCGGAGGCACACACATGATTTCAAAAGGCCTAATCCAATCAGGCGCTGAGATTATTGGCGCTGAAACAAGTCTGTGTTTAAGCTTTTCCCAAGCTTGTAGACACTCTTCATCAAAATTGAAGGATACATCTTTTCCTAAGAGATTTGTTAAAGGTCTAGCAATTTTGCTAAACCCCTGAATAAATCTTCTATAGAAGCCAGCGTGCCCTAAAAATGATCTAATGTCTTTTAAGCATTTTAGCTCAGGGAGCTTTGTTATAATGTCCACTTTCGATCTATCAACCTCGATTCCTTTGTGTGAACTTCATGCCCTAGGACAATTCCTTGCTTGACCATAAGGTGACACTTCTCCCAATTGAGTGTCAAGTTTTTCTCCATGCATCATTGTAAAACTAACTTAAGATGGTGCAAGCATTGTTCAAAGGAATCACCATAAATAAAAAAAATCATCCATGAAAATCTTCAAAAATTTCTCCACCATGTCGGAAAAAAGGCTAAGCATGCAATGTTAAAACGTTGCAGGAGCGTTGCATAGGCCGAAGGGCATTCTTCGGTATGCAAATGTTCCAAAGGGACAGGTGAAGGTAGTCTTGTCTTGATCCTCGGGAGCGATAGGGATTTGATTGTATCCTGAATATCCATCCAGGAAGCAGTAATACTCATGTCCAGCTAGTCTCTCGAGCATTTGATCGGTGAACGAAAGGGGAAAGTGGTCTTTACATGTGACAGCGTTTAATTTTTGGTAATCAATACAGACTCGAATATTCGTTGGAAGACGAGTTTGTACTAATTCTTTCTTATCATTTTCTACCACGGTAACCCCGGCTTTCTTTGGCACAGCGTGGACTGGACTAACCCACTGGTTATCGGATATGGGATAGATGATCCCATTGTCTAATAACTTCAAAATTTCAGCTCTAACAGCCTCTTGCATGATCGGGTTTAGTCTACATTGTAGGTCACGTTTAGGTTTTGCATCTTCCGTCAAATGAATCCGGTGTTGCACAATGGATGGACTGATTCCCTTTATATCAGCCATGGTCCAACCAATGGCTTCTCGATTTTCCCTTAATACTACAAGAAGATTCTCTTCCTGTTGTTCCGTCAAATGGGATGAAATTATTACGGGAAATGCTTCCTTTTCACCCAAGTACTGATACTTCAGATGACTAGGAAGAACCTTAAGCTCAGAAGAGGGCACTTGATCTATCAATGGTTGTTCCTTGTGTAAGGGAAGGATAGGGGCTGCATCTGTTGCCCACTCCACTGTGGATTCAATTATTTGATCAAGATTGAAGTTATCAGACTCCAACTCAAATTCTCTATCAGATTCGTATTCAATCTCCATTTCGTGTTCACTTGCTAATCCGTCGATCAGGTTTACTTCAAATGACTCATTTTCCAAATAGCAAGGTTGTTTTCCCAGGTGGAAAACATTTACCTCTTTTGTCATATCTCCAAAGGTTAGACGCATTGATCCATTCCTACAGTTGATGATTGCGTTTGCAGTGGCTAGGAAGGGTCGTCCTAGAATGACAGGTGTCTGAGCTTTGGGATTATGTACGGGTTGTGTTTCTAGAACAATGAAATCCACGGGGTAAATGAATTCCCCAACCCGAATGAGAACATCTATAATCTCCCCCTTTGGAATTTTTACAGATCGATCAGCCAGTTGTATAGTAACTCTGGTTGGACAGAGGTCGCCTAACCCAAGTTGCTGATACACGGAAAAAGGAAGAAGATTGATGCTGGCTCCTAAATCTAGTAATGCCCTATTTATCGTGGTCTGTCCTATAATACAAGAAATAGTTGGACTCCCTGGGTCTTTATATTTCACAGGAATTGGCCAGTTAGCAACTCACTTATATTAGAAGCAAGGAAGACCTTCTTTGGGACATCAGTTTTCCTTTTCTTAGTTGACATATCTTTCAAGAACTTGGCATATGAGGGGACTTGTTGTATGGCATCCAGAAGGGGTACATTGATCTGGACCTGATTGAACTTTTCTCTAATTTTCTCCATTTGAGCATTAGTCTTTTGGTTTGCTAGCCTATTAGGGAATGGTACAATAGGCTTGTATGGTTGCTCATCTGCTTTGTCTTTATTCGATTTGGAGGTTGAAGGTTGTGGACTTGAAGATGGATCATTTTTAGTTGGTTGTACTGGAACAGGAGATGTTGACTGACTTATTTGGAACAGGATGACTAGAAACCTGATTGTCTATCTGCTTTCCAGATCTCAAAATATGAACAATATTACACTGACTGGGACCTATGTCTTCAGCTTCATGAATAGGGAAGGGGTTCTTAGGATTGGGCACTGGCTGGCTTGGCAATGTTCCTTTTGTCTTTCATTCAATGAGCTAGCCAGTTGACCTATCTGAACCTCTAACCTACTGATGGCCTGGTTATGGGTGTTTATCATTGAGGCCTGGGTTTTAGATAAGCTTTCAATCATTCTTTCCAAATCTGACATTTTTTATTAGGATGATTTTGTGTTTGTTGTTGCTGATATGCGGGCTGGAAGTTGTGTTGGAAGCTTGTTTAAAAATTTGGTGGACTCTGTTGGAAACTAGGTTGATGAGACTGAGTAGGATATTGGTGTGGAAATGATGGTCTTGGCTGCTCATGACCAGACTGACTCCAAGAAAGATTTGGATGGTTCCTCCATCCCGGATTGTATGTTTTGGAGTATGGATTGTAGTTAGGTCTGGTGTATGTTGCATTCATATTCTCAGGGTACATTTGAGCTTGGTAGACGGGACACTCCTCAAACAGGTGGTTAAGAGCATGACAGTAGGTACAACCCGGGTTGATCACAGGTGGTGGGTTGACCTGATTCATAGAATTTGGTTCCCTAGCATCGAGCAGTTCTAGCCTTTTCATCAATGAGTTATCTTTGCCTCGGCAGCTATAGAGGATTCAATCGAATGCATACCAGCTCTGAAAGTGGTGGGATTGGTTTTCTCAGGGCAAGACTCTTACTGAATGATTTTTTCTGCTAAAGCTTCAAAGAGATCCTAACCCTAGTTCTCATCTTTCTTTAAAATTCCCCTTGACAGTGGTCTCGAGGAGTGTCTTGGTTTGATAATCTAGTCCGTCATAGAGAATTTGGCACTGTCGCCACTTCTCTATGCCGTGATGAGGACATTGGGCTAGTAAATCTTTAAACCATTCAAAATACTTCCAGAATGGTTCACTTGATTCTTACTTAAACTGCATGATGTTTTTTCTGATGAGGGCTGTTTTGTGAATGGGATAGAATTTCTTAAGAAAGGCTTTGACAATTTCATCCCATGTCGAGATAGAACTGGCAGGCAGATTGTACAGCCACTTCTTGGCTATATCCTTAAGCGCGAAGGGAATGAACCTTAATCTAACAGCATCTTCCCCTAGTTGGGGAATTCTCATCATCAAGCATACTTCTTCAAACTCACGAATGAAGAAATATGCGTCCTCAGATTCTAGGCCATGAAATCTTGGGAGTGTATTTATGAATTGTGGTTTAAGCTCAAAATTATTTCCAGTTGCTTCGGGTAAAGAATGCATGAAGGAAGTGAAGTACGAATGGGGTAAAACTTGTCTTGGAGAGAAGTATTGTTAGTCATGATTGGACTTGTGTCCGAAAGTGGTGTTTGTGCGAGTGTAGAAGTCCTAACAAGTCTAGCTGAAATTGGGTCCCGATACCACTCTTGCATGCACAATCACAGACAACGTTCACCAAGCAATTAAGCGAAATAAGATGGTCGATCGGAAATCTCTCTTTTCCACAAAACAAAGATCCTAATAGATTAGGATAGTATAATAGCTCAAGTGTGGAAAAACTAAGTGTTTTTGATCAAAGAAAACTCTTGGGAAAACACAACAAATGATATAGAGATTTTTGCTCAAAAACAATTCCCAAAACCTAGTTTCTTTGAAATAACAAAACACTTAAAAACAAACAAGATGAATCTTTTTGCACTTTAAACTCTTTTAAAAACTTCTTTTTAAAACTAGAGAATGGGAGAAAATCAGCTCTAAAAATCTTAGTGAAAACCTCAAACAAATAGGGTATTTATAGCCCCATCAGAAAACTAGCCGTTAGGCTGATGTGGCAGCCTGACAGGCTGACGGTCGACCGGCCCGGTCGACCGCCAACGGTCAGAAATGTGACCGTTGGGCAACCACGGTCGACCGGCCCGGTCGACCCAAACAAACAGAGAGCTCTGCTCTCAGACCGGTCGACCCGGACGGTCGACCGTCCCAGTGTCTCCAAACATGCACAGATTTGTGCACGTCGGTCGACCGGCCCGGTCGACCGACTTCACCCAAGTCGACTAGGTCAGTTGACTTAGTCGACTGATTGAAGCCTGGAACAGAAATCTGGGTCAGAAAAACTGGGAAAAATATTTTATAAAAAACTTTTATCTTTTCTAAAAATCCATAAAACTTGTTTTAACATTTTGTATTGAAATACAAACTTGTGATAAAAATTTCAAGACATATATCAATCATATCAATTCATTTTTGAGTCTTGCAAATTTTATCAAAAACAAAACTTGTATTTTTATCAAACTTGATTTTTCAACACATGAATAGAGATATCAAAATAAGTTTGTATAGCAAGTTAAACCATGTATGTATATCTAGAATACATCTAATATACATAGAAATAAAGTAAACTTGTTTTGATCTACTATTCATGAAAACTAAATCCAAAATATAAAAACGTGTGTGTTATTGTGCACTTGAGCATATCAACTATATTAAGCTTTACAAATGGATCTAAAACACACTATCTAAAACTATGGATACCTAAGTCTTCTTGATGATCTTCATCTTCAAGTTGACTTACTCTAAAACTCCATCCATAGGCTAGGCAATGTGTGATCTTGAAGCTTTGGCCCTGGAATCATCATGAAAAGCTTCTAAATACCTTGTTGAAGCTAATCACCAACTAATATCTTGGTTAATGATCTGAAACTTAAACAACACAAGATTATTAGTAAACATAACTACATGAGTTAATCATCATCAAAACTAGGGTGGAAGGCCTTTGGGCCAACAATCTCCCCCTTTTTGATGATGACAAAACTCATGGAGTTATATATGCATGGATTAAAGTTAAGCTTCAAAGAAGCTCCCCCTTAACTCATGCATAAACAAATAAAAATATATGACAATGAAGCTCATAAATATGTATGCAAATGTATGGAGATAAAACATATCAAATTCTTCAAATTCTTTTTCTCCTATTTGCAAAACAAAACATATATGCATATCTATTGTTTATTTGTTAAGCATGAGAAAACTAAACACAAGTATGCATATAAACATGTATGCATCAACATGCATAAAACAGTTCTAGAAGCTCTAGATACTAATTAAATTAATAAAACATTAACAAAAACACTAGATGCTTTAGATACCAATAAAACTTAATATATGCAAAAACATAAGTATGCATATATAAACTCAAATTATTCTCCCCTTTTTGTCAATCATCAACAAAGGGGTAAACAATCAAAACAATAAATGAGGGGTAAAAATCTTTCTCCCCCTTTTGTCAATCAAAACAATAAAACAATGTTCTCCCCCTTTTTGTCTAAAAAAAACAAAGTCAATAAGGGGTGACAATCAACATGATATCAAATAGAAAATATGTCAATGAAGCATCTTGATATCAATTGAAAGTAAACAAAGATCAATAAATGTTATATGCTATATACATTCATGAAGAGGAAGACGCTAAGTTAGCTTCCCTATACATATGCATTACATGAAGGAGGGATGTTAAGCCCTAATTCACATAACACACATTATGTAATGCATAAGAGGAGATGTGAAGCTCCCCCTACACACGTGCACCACATAAAGAAGAGATGTTAAGCTCTTCAATACAAGATACACTCATCATGAATCTATATGCATATAGTCAATACAAATCAAAACTTTTGTATTTTTCTTTAAACAAAATTTTTAGATACCAATTTAAAACACAAGACATCTTGATATCACAAGATAGTATTTTTCTTTTTAAGTCATATAAACAATTGAAATGACTATTTTCTATCATAAAGCAAGGGAGTGAAAAACTAAATACCAATTGAAAATATGAAAATCGAATTTTCTCCCCCTTTATGAAATACCAGCACAAACTATGCATAGGCTTAAAATAAGATACCAATTGAAAACTAAATCAATTGAAATGAAGTTGAAGCTCAAGCTCTAGCATAAACAAAATTTGTGTGAAAAATTTATATCTTAAGCACAAATAAAACAAGTATATGTGTATGAAATAGGATGAGTACCAATCACCAATAGATGATACCAATTGAAAATATACATACACAATAAACATATGAGTATACAAAAAGATCAAAATGATACCAATTGAAATAGTTCAATGATACAAATTGACATAACAATAAGATCAAGTGTATACATCATATTACAATACCTCCCAATCAAGGTTCAAGTTTTAAATGATTTTCATTTTAAAGCATACATGACCATGATCTCCCATCCAACCTCCCATGGATGGTAGGGGTTTTCAAAAATAGATTTGAAAATAAGCTTAGTTTGAAAAACTCTACCAAAATGAAGAATACCGTAACTAGTTATAAATAGAAAGCTTTGTTAATTAGTACGAAATCCTTCAAGCAAGGAATAAACCAAATAATTTTTCATAAAACACATGTAAATCACATAGCACTTAAAACACTCTAATATCCATAAAGTCCATAAAATTTTCAAAAGAGGTGAGTGCACTAGTGTTATGTGGAACATGGTATCATGAGAATGTCAATAAAGCTCAATATTCCTTTAAACATGAAAACATGAAAATCATCAAAACTTATTTAATCTTCAATGGCATATGTATGTCATGTACAAATTAAAATATACATACATATCCAAACACAAAGAGTCTACAAATATATATGCATAAAGGCACGTGGCTCAAAAGGATAAACATGTATATTTAATAGTTTGGACAAGATAGACATATACATGAAGTTAAACTAAAACACATGGAAACATGAAAAACTAAATTTTCATTAAAACAAATTTCATTTCAAGGTATATGTATGAATTGTCAACACAATAAGTATACATACATATCCCTAAACACAATTGAGTCCATATATAGATTTGTATGAAGGCAAATGACTCAAGGGGTATACATGTATATCTTAAAGTTTGGCAATACAAACATATACATGAAGTGAAACACACAATCATAAAACAAACCCAAAAATATGAATACAAGTCTAAAATGTATGAATCATCAAAACTAGACTATACTAGCACATTTAATGGGTTCAAATAAGCAATCAAGCCCAAACATATATAGATTTATTTGTGGCCCACTATATGCACAAGTATATAACTAGTCTTAATGAAAACTAACATCTAAACATATACTCAAAACATGAAGCATCAAAAACAAATAAAAATCATCATGATAAAATTCAACATGATAAACAAAAACATGATTATTATGAATATCTACATGTTATTAGAAATATGATATACGCAATATCAACCAAATAGTGAGAACACAAAAGAATTTATCCATATTAAACATGGGTGTCTCAAAATGACTAAACATGTAGATCACAAGTCTAATAAGCATGGCATTTTCATACTAATCTACAAACAATAAAACATGCTATATATGATAAACATGGAAAGCATGTAAATAAAACGGGAGTAAAGGATTGTTACCAAAACCGAAGAAGCAACTCTCCTTGTCTCCAAAACGTGGTGGTCCTCTCCACCAAATCTTCCCTTGAAAGTGATGCATCCAAATGATTTCCTTTAAGCTCGGAACGCATCCACTCCAAGGTGTCATCACTCTCACGTCATGTGAGAGCCCACATCTACATCAAAAACTCTAGGGGTGGTCTTTGGTACCCACATCTTATTGGGTCCATGGGGGTTAGTCCCTTCTCTAACCCAAACAAAATTTTTTGCTAAATTATCAACATATATTCTATCATAGCAAAATTTAGCAAGGTGGCCCTTACGTCCACAATGTGTACAAGCGTACACATGAGCATACGTGTGATGGTGTCCGTGAGGAGCATGTGTATGCCGTGATGGTGTGCATGCATAAAGGATGGAACTTGTTTCTTTCGAACTAAGGTTTCCAACCGTGAGTGGTTCATGGCACATTGGCTCATAGTGGAGCCCAAACAATCAACCTTCTTCTTAAGCAAACAAATATCATCATTAATCTTAGAAGAAGAAGTGTGACATGCAATAGGTGAAGTGTGTGATACTACCCTAGCATGGCAAACATGTGCATCAATCTTATTTTGCAAAACAATATTTTTATCTAAACAAACATTCAAATCATTGAAATAGAAATTATTTTATTTTTCAAAGCAACATTCTCTTTTAAAACAAAATCAATTTTTGAAGATAAGTTTTCATTTTTCTTCAAAATTGTTTCACAATTATTTTTAGACTTTAAAAATTCATTTTCTTTAAGTGCAAGTTCTAATTGAGATCTCAATGAATCCCTTTCATTATAGACCTCAACCTTCTCTTGCAAAACATTGTTAAGTCTAGAATGCAAACTCTTATTTTCTTTTTCAATTTCTAGACTTTTCTTTTTCAAAATTTTATATTTTTCTATTAGTTTTTCACACACAATAGAAAGTTCTTCATTCAAAGCATGGGCATCAATATGATCATTTGAAGAACTAGCATCATCATCACTATCTAAGTGGGGTTCCGAATGTACCTCAAGGGAGTCATTCCCTTGGATCATTAAGCATTGAAACTCGGATTCTCCACTAGACTCCTCCGGTTGAATTTGTTCTTGAAGCTTGGAGGTGGTGGTTGTCGTCAACTTGTTCCACACTACAAAAGCGGAATCAAGATTAGAAACAAGCATAAGATAATCTTTTGAAAGTGTGCTTCTAATGGCCTCAAGGGCTTGTGCATTGGCCCCTATATGATTGCTATCACTAAGGAAGGATTCCTTGGTAATGGCAAGGTAAACCTTATGTCCTAGGGTTTGTAAATAAACGGTCATCCTAATCTTCCACACATGAATGTTGGAAGGGTCAAACATAGGTGGGGTCATGAAAGCCATGGTAAACTATATGAGTGTGCAAACAAGCAAATGCAAACAATAGATTAGCAACCAAAAGGATCTCACTCCTAGGATGTTAAGCCTAATATCAGGAGCACTAGCTCTGATACCAAGTGAAAAACACCTAAAGGGGGGTGAATAGGTGTAAGTGCTAATCTAGGAACTAAATGCGCTAAATGCGAAAGCTAATGCAAATTTTGCAACACACTTAGTACAATCAACAAGTGTAGCCGAATTCCCCGTGAAGGGCTCTGGACTAACTCCTCTTGATTCCCCTTGAATGGGTTGAGGTGCTATGTGAAGCTCTTGTTGATTAAGTACAAGTGAGGCACACACAAACAACCAAGCATATACAAGATATAGCAATGTGAATTATGCAAGGCACAACACAAGCAAATAGATATGATATGACAATATGAATTATGCTCAACACAAGCAAATATGATATGAATGAAGTATGATGCTTTGCACAATATAAAGAGAGAGAGAGAGTTAGAGAGACAAGTGGATCAAACGTAAAGGCCAAGATATGTTTCGAGGTTCGAGCACCCTTGCTCTACATCCCCGCCTACACCACCGTGTAGGATTTCCAATCTACTATAGGAGTACCGAACTCCTCTCTCAAAGCCACCGAGGCAATACAACCACAATCCACCTCTACCGAAGAGGGATAAGGCCCGTAGCCAATACAACCAACACAATCACCTCTACCGAAGAGGGATCCAAACTCAATACCACTCCGATCAACCTCTACCAAAGAGGGATACAACAAAAGTAAGGAGGGTTTACAACTTAGAGGCTTAACCTCAAACACTTCTCTTTTCTCTCTTTTCTACAAAACAAAGATCCTAATAGATTAGGATAGTATGATAGCTCAAGTGTGGAAAAACTAAGTGTTTTGATCAAAGAAAACTCTTGGGAAAACACAACAAATGATATAGAGATTTTTGCTCAAAAACAATTCCCAAAACCTAGTTTCTTTGAAATAACAAAACACTTAAAAACAAACAAGATGAATCTTTTTGTACTTTAAACTCTTTTAAAAACTTCTTTTTAAAACCAGAGAATGGGAGAAAATCAGCTCTAAAAATCTTAGTGAAAACCTCAAACAAATGGGGTATTTATAGCCCCATCAGAAAACTAGCCGTTAGGCTGATGTGGCAGCCTGAAAGGCTGACGGTCGACCTGCCCGGTCGACCGCCAACGGTCAGAAATGTGACCGTTGGGCAACCACGGTCGACCGGCCCGGTCGACCCAAACAAACAGAGAGCTCTGCTCTCAGACCGGTCGACCCGGACGGTCGACCGTCCCAGTGTCTCCAAACGTGCACAGATTTGTGCACGTCAGTCGACCGGCCCGATCGACCGACTTCACCCAAGTCGACTAGGTCAGTTGACTTAGTCGACTGATTGAAGCCTAGAACAGAAATCTGGGTCAGAAAAACTGGAAAAAATATTTTATAAAAATATTTTATCTTTTCTGAAAATCTCATAAAACTTATTTTAACATTTTGTATTGAAACACAAACTTGTGATAAAATTTCAAGACATATATCAATCATATCAATTCATTTTTGAGTCTTGCAAATTTTATCAAAAACAAAACTTGTATTTTTATCAAACTTGATTTTTCAACACATGAATAGGGATATCAAAATAAGTTTGTATAGCAAGTTAAACCATGTATGTATATCTAGAATACATCTAATATACATAGAAATAAAGTAAACTTGTTTTGATCTACTATTCATGAAAACTAAATCCAAAACATAAAAACGTGTGTGTTATTGTGCACTTGAGCATATCAACTATACTAAGCTTTACAAATGGATCTAAAACACACTATCTAAAACTATGGATACCTAAGTCTTCTTGATGATCTTCATCTTCAAGTTGACTTGCTCCAAAACTCCATCCATGGGCTAGGCAATGTGTGATCTTGAAGCTTTGGCCCTGGAATCATCATGAAAAGCTTCTAAACACCTTGTTGAAGCTAATCACCAACTAATATCTTGGTTAATGATCTGAAACTTAAACAACACAAGATTATTAGTAAACATAACTACATGAGTTAATCATCATCAAAACTAGGGTGGAAGGCCTTTGGGCCAACAATAACCACAAACCCATAAACTTTTTACCAATTCGCGTAGAAGTGTTAAAACCGTAAGATTCATCTGTCCCTGTGGATCGACCCTCAAGTGCTACATCGAACGATCGTGCGCTTGTGGTTAATTTAAAACGAGGAGTGAAATCTCCCCATCATAGAAGCTATTAGATTCATGTGGATTATCAAGTAAGTAGTTAGATGGTTAGTGGTTAGTAGTTAGATTGCCATGAGAAGAAAAATTAGCTAAGCATCATGTAGAAGATGGAGAAAATTACAATAGAGATTTACATAGATTGTCACCATCTATTACATCAATCTCTCTCTGAATCTCTCAGCCCTAATACATGATCTAAAAACAAAATGAAAATACAAAAGAAAAGAAGAAAACCTACACTAAAAGAGAGAAAATCTAACATATTTCCCAATCTGCTTGCATTTCGGGCCTCTGCAAAGGTTTTTATAGGCAAAAGAGGCTTTTAAAAGACGAGACGAGGCCACGCGTCGAAAATTCAGCGCGTGGCTCACCAACTAGGCTATTCGACGCGTGGTTCACCAACTAGGCTATTCGACGCGTGGTTCACCAACTAGGCCACGGAAACGCGACCATAACCGCATTTCCGTAGCCAAACCGGGGACTTAGGTCCCTGGTTTTGGCGAGCTGATTCGCCTCGCTTCGAGGACCTTCTAGATATGATTGGATTCAGGTGTTTTCGTCCGGATATCGTCTGACGTGCGCAAGGGTCTAGGTTCAATGTATCTTCTAGAAGTTCCCTTACTTGGCCTCCAAGAAATCCAGATTTAATTACCTGAAAATGGGTTTAATTAAGCTCCTTTTACCCTTAGACTCTTGATTTATCTACAAAGTAGACCAAAACACAATTAGAAATGATATTTTATTTATAAACCGGTAGGAAAATACGATGTTATAATGCAGAATTGTAAACTAATCACCACACTAAAGTATCGGGATTCACCCATTAATCCCTCGTGGGATTTTGAAATGGTCAATTGATGGCCTGGTAAAGCTCGCCGCGGAGCTAAGTGAGAGTTTCATGTGAAGCTCATTTCAGACGAAATTATATTCAAAGCTTCAAGCGAAGCTAGAACTTAGCTCATAGCAAAGCTGGGTGAGGCTTTAGGCGAAGTTAGGAGTTAGCTCAGAGCAGAGCTGAACCACTCCATCTCCAGCGAAGTTGGAGATAAAGCTTCTAGCGAAGCTTAAAGTTAGCCTTCAGCGGGGCTGATGGGAGCTTCGTGCGAAGCTAGTGACTTCAGCCTTTTAGCGAAGCTAGCTCTCTTTTGGGCTCATGCAAGACTAGGTGTTTGATCAAACCTAACTTTATAGGCTTGCTTTGGCCTTTCATAGGCAACCTTGGCTTACTATCTGCTTCACTGGATCAGTAGAGTCCAAGTTGCTGCTTTGTCCCTCGGAGATGGGCAAAAACTGGTCGTCAGCTTGTCTGCAACATCTCTTTTGTAAATGTCGACAAGTTAGACATTGTTCAGACTGGTTGAAGAGAAGTTTACGAGTTTTGTCTTTTTAGAGTGTCAACAGATGGGACCGAGATCCTCCTCACTGCCTGAGCCCTCAAACCTTTGATCCCCTTGAACTCTTCGTTGCCACTATCTCCATAGGGGAAAGGCTATAGGGGGCCAAAGCTTAATTTCATAGGAGAAATAACCAAACCTTGTACTGAAGTCCTCGGAATTAGTCATGGAGAACAGAGAAAATACCTAGGGAAAGGGAAGGAGATTAAAGTTAAAAAAGAGATAATGTAGTGGTGATTAGGGAAGGCAAATGAAGAAATGAAAACAGTGAAGAAATTGTTGGCCCAAAAGATTACACTCTCCATTTGTTTAAGTTTTGATGATAACAAAACACATAGAAGCTATATGGTACTAATAAGTTTGTTTAAGATGAGTTTCAGGTTAGTACCATTTATGAAGGCCATTGCAAGGTTTCCTAGGTTTATGGAGCAAATAAGGCAAATGGCACAAGAGGAAATATCCATAGAAGAGAAGGCTCTAGCATGACATTGCATGGCTCAAGACTTCATTATGGCTCATAGACTTCATTAGATTTATTTTTAATTTTATAGTTTTGTTAAAGAATTGTGAATAGGTTTGAAGCTCAAAATTCCTACACACAAGTTTTTGCGCACATGTCTTTTCTAAAAATTTCTCCTATATATATACAAAATATTTTTAAATATAGTCTATTACTTATAAACTCAATTTTGTGTATTATACATAGTTCTGATCGAAACTATTTTGTAAACCAACAAAATCTCCTCAAAATCCTTTTCAAATTTCAGTTTTTGACCTGAGGCGGTCGACCGGCCGGTCGACCGACTCTATGTCAGGTCAGATCGGTCGACCGACCGGTCGACCGGGATTCTGACCGTTGGGTGCGTGCATGTGTGCACGTTTCCCGGTCGACCGGGCGGTCGACCGGACCCCATTTCGGTCGACCGACCTTCGACCGACTGTAAGCCAGCAACTCTCTGTTTGTTGCGGTCGACCGGGTGGTCGAACGTGGGCTGCAACGGCTCTATTTTTTTGAAACCCGGTCGACCGGCCGGTCGACCGAGGCTGTGTTTCAGCCTTAACGGCTACTTTTTAAAACACGTTTTAAATCGTCCTTTTTGTCTCTAAACGAGTTTAGGGGCTGTTTTCTGGGTCAAATACTTCCTAATTATCATTGTGTTAGTTTACCCTTTAATCCCTAACTCTATCCTATAAATAGGGGTGATTAGGGTTATGGTTTTTAACAACAATCATTTGCAAAAAAAAATATTCAAAGTTTAAAGGCTTTCAAAAGAGTTTTGTTCTTGGTTTTTGTGCTGAAAAATCTCTCATTTCTGAAGTTTTGTTTCAAAACTCTCTCAAAATTCATTTTCTTTTTCCACTTACAATACTAGAGCTTCAATCCTACTCATTGTTTTATAGGGCTTTTGTAAGGGAAAAGGAGTTTTCAAAAGAGAGTTTGTGGTCTTTTGATTATCAAGAGAATACTTGTACTTGAGATTGTGGAGTTGGGTACTCCGGTGTGATTGTAACTCTTTGTGAAGTTATAGTGGTTGGAAATCCTTCTGGGTGAAGGCGGGGACGTAGAGCTAGGTGCTCGAACCTCAGAAAAATTCTCGGTGCTTGTGTTTGGTTTACTTGCTTTAATTTCTTGCTTTATATTCATTGCTTTATTTACTTGCTCTACATATTCATTGCTACATTGTACTTGCTCTACATATTCATTGCTATATACACTTGTTTCATATTCATATTGTCGATCAAATACTCATACAACAAGATTACAATACGCACCTCAAACTCTTATCTAGAGGAATCACGAGGAAGGAGTTCAGAGCCGTTCACGGGGTATTCGGCTTCTAGTCTTGTTTTGGGTGATCGTTGCATCACAATTTTTAATTTGTGCATTGATTAGCATTATCACCTATTCACCCCCCTCTAGGTGATTTTAATTGGTATCAGAGCTAGGACTCTAGTTTTTAGCTTCACATCCTTAGAGAGATCCTAAAATTTGCTAATCACTATTTGCATTCTTTCATTCATTCACTAGTAAAAATGGCCGACAACATTAAGACCCCTCCTCAATTTGATGGACTCAATTTCCCCATTTGGAAGGTTAGGATGACTATCTTTCTACAATTCCTAGGTAGTTTAGTTTCTAAATCCTTGACCAAACTCTATAGTAGACCCGATAGTGAGGAGAGCACTTAGTCCGACTTTACCTACAAAGAATATGAGGCTAATTCTAAGGCTCAAAATTCCCTTCTCACCGCCTTGAATGAGGATGATCTTACACGGGTTATATATTGCCAATCCGCCTATGAGATTTGGCAACACTTATTGGTCACACACGAGGGGACATCACAAGTAAAGAGAGCTAAAATAGATCTCTTGAGGTCCCAATATGAAAGTTTTAAAATGCTTGAAGATGAGTCTATTGATTCTATGATTACCAAGTTTACTAAGATTACCAATGCTCTTTCTTCTCTAGGTGATGATATAAGCAACGACCAAAGGTGCGCAAAGTGATTCGAGCTCTTCCTTCATCATGGGAGATCAAGGCTACCACCTTAAAGGAGTTGAATGATAAAGATGAAATGGATCTCATAAGTCTTATTGGAAACCTTAAGACTCATGAAATGGAAAAGAAGGCAAGAGAAGAAGCGGTACCTCAAAAGAAGAAGTCCATAACTTTCAAGTCTTCCTCCACTATTGACAACGATGAAGAAGATGAAGAAGATGATGAGGAGGTATCTCTCATAGTAAGAAATGTGAAGAGGATGTACCGCAAAAATAAACTCAACTATAGAAGGAAATTGGAAGGAAAGGAGGAGAGAAGAATCATATGCTATAATTACCGAAAACCCGGACACATCATGGCCGATTGTTCAGATTTCAAGAAAAAGGTGACTTCCTCCTTGAAGCAAAAGAGGCCGGTTGAAAAGAAAGCTTACAAAGCCACTTGGGATTCAGAAAGTGAATCCGAAGATGAGGTCGACAGGGCAAATATGTGTTTCATGGCAAACACACCCAAGGTAACCTCTCAACCTCTTGATGAAGATAATGAAATAAGTAGAAAAATGTTAGTACATGCCTTTGTTGAACTTTCTGAAAGCTTTGATGATAAAAAGGTAGAATGCTCTAAATTGAAAAAGAAAATTGAGTTGCTTAAAAACCAACTTGCAATTGTTTCAAAAGAAAAGGAAGAAATTTCTTCTAATCTTATTTCAATTAAAAGAGAATTTGATGCTTATAAAGTTGCTTGTAAAGCTAAATTTCCAAAAGTTGATGAAAATGAATTTTCTTTGTTAAAAGCTAGAATTATTGATTTTGAAAATGTTTTAAAAGATTGTGCTTTTAATACTAAGAAATTAGAGGAAATGTGTTCAAAGAAGCACGCTCCACATATTAAGAATGATAAAACAACCCATGCTAAAAATGCTCACCATGTCAACACTTCACATGTTAAAACTACTCATGCACACAAGTCACATGCTAGTAAGCTACACACTCATTATGCATTTAAATATGGAAGAGTTTATAGATGTACTTATTGTGGTCGAAATGGCCACTTAGCTAAATTTTGCTATGATCAAATAAATAGATCTAATAATCTTGTGTGGGTTCATGACACTAACACTTTAGGACCCAAGAAAATATGTGTACCAAAATCAAGTCCTAAATTATTTGATGTAGGTACACACCAAGGCTCCAAGAAGGAGCGGTGGTACCTTGATAGTGGTTGTTCAAGACATATGACATGGGATATCAACAACTTTACAACCCTATCAAGGTACGTTGAAGGTGGCACCGTCACCTTCGGAGATGATTCCAAGGGCACTATCATCGGTATAGGCAACATTCAAATTGGTGCATCTCCTATTATAGAAAATGTTGTTCTTGTTGATGGACTTAAACATAACTTGCTTAGTATAAGTCAACTTTGTGATCGTGGTCTTAAAGTTGTGTTTGATGATTCTTCTTGCAAAATTTTTGATTGTAAAACCAATGATTGTATTCTCTCTGGATTTCGTGATAATAATGTCTATATCATTGGCATGCTTAATTTGGATTGTTCTACTAAATGCTTAAATGTTTTTGATGAGACTTCTTGGCTTTGGCATAGAAGATTAGGACATGCATCTTTTGATCATCTTGCTAGGATTAATTCTAAGGAATTGGTGAAGGGTATTCCTTACTTGAAGTTTGAAAAAGACCGCATTTGTGGTGCGTGCCAAATTGGGAAACAAACCAAGTCTTCTTTCAAACCAATCAAGGATATCATGTCAACTAGGCCATTAGAATTAATTCATATGGATCTTTTTGGACCAACTAAAACTAAAAGCTTAAATGGTAGTAGATATGCATTTGTTTTAGTTGATGATTTTTCCCGGTTCACTTGGGTTTTCTTTTTGGAACACAAAGATCAAACTTTTTCGCATTTTAAGATTTTTCGAAAAAGGGTTGAAAAGAAAAGGGTTTTTCGATTTTGAAAATAAGAAGTGATAGAGGTGGTGAGTTCATTAACCAACTCTTCATGACTTATTTTGATGAAAAGGGAATCAAGCATGAAATGTCATGTCCTAGAACTCCACAACAAAATGGAGTTGTAGAAAGAAAGAATAGAACCCTTCAAAAGATGGCTAGGACTATGATAAGTGATATGACCTCCCTCAATATCTCTGGGCCGAGGCCGTAAACACCGCATGCTACATATCAAACCGTATTTATTTGTGTAAAAATTCTTTCAAAACCTCTTTTGAAATTTATCATTCTAGAAAACCAAATGTTTCATATTTCAAAGTTTTTGGATGCAAGTGTTTTGTTTTGAATATTAAAGATAACTTGGGTAAATTTGATGCTAAAGTTTATGAAGCAATATTTGTTGGATATTCTACTACTAGCAAAGCTTATAGAGTATTCAATAAATCCTCTCTTACTATTGAAGAATCCATGCATGTTAAATTTGAAGAATCTAATGTTGTTGTTGAGAATGTTATAGAGTTTGACTCATTAGGTGAGGACATGGAGAAGCTATCCTTGAAGGACTCACCCATTCAAGAAGAAAAGCAAGAACCCATTGGTGATGTTCAAAAGGATGAAGTGGAAAGCTCTCAACCACTTCCTAAAGATTGGAGATACGCTACAAATCATCCCAAGGATCTCATCTTAGGTAATGTATCTAAAAGGGTAACCACTCGCTCCAATCTCCATGAATTGTATGGTAACTTTGCATTCATTTCTCATTTTGAACCCAAAAACATCCTCGAAGCCGAGGGTGACTCATATTGGTTGCTAGCTATGCAAGAAGAGCTCAATCAATTTGAGCGCAACCAAGTTTGGCACCTTGTTCCTAGACCCCACGATAGACCAATAATTGGTACTAAGTGGATTTTTAGGAATAAGATGGATGAGTCAAGAAATGTTATTAGGAATAAAGCTAGGTTAGTGGCCCAAGGTTACACTCAAGTTGAAGGAATTGACTTTGAGGAGACCTTTGCACCCGTAGCACGGCTTGAAGCCATACGGATGACACTAGCTTTTGCATCTTTAAAAATTTTAAACTTTTTCAAATGGATGTGAAAAGTGCATTTTTAAATGGTTTTATAAATGAAGAAGTTTATGTTGAACAACCTCCCGGTTTTGTTGATCATGTTCATCCTAATTTTGTTTTAAACTTGATAAAGCTTTGTATGGATTAAAGCAAGCTCCTAGAGCTTGGTATGAAAGGCTTTCTAGTTTTCTTCTTTCAAATGATTTTGTTAAAGGTAAAGTAGACACAATATTATTTACTAAGCATGTTGATAATGACATTCTTATAGTGCAAATTTATGTTGATGATATAATTTTTGGTTCTACTAATGAGCTTCTTTGCAAGGAATTTGAAAAGTGTATGCAACGTGAATTTGAGATGTCTTCAATGGGTGAATTAAACTTCTTTCTTGGACTCCAAATCAAGCAAATGTGGGATGGAATATTCATATGCCAAGCCAAGTACTCAAAGGAACTCATAAAGAAATTTGGACTTGAAGTTTCGAAAATTTGCAACACTCCCATGGCAACTACCACCAAGCTTGATAAGGATGACCAAGGTAAATGTGTTGATATTAAGTTATATAGAAGCATGATTGGTAGTTTGTTGTATTTAACGCAAATAGGTCGGATATCATGTTTAGTATGTGTCTTTGTGCTAGATTCCAATCGTGTCCTAAAGAGTCTCATCTTATTGCGGTAAAACGCATCATTCATTATATTAAGGGCACTATTGGAATGGGTCTTTGGTATCCGAAAACCGGAGATTTTTCTATGACGAGTTTTTCAGATGCCGACTATGCGGGTTATAGAGTGGATAGAAAGAGTACTAGTGGGACATGTCAATTTCTTGGTAATTGTCTTGTTTCATGGTCCTCTAAGAAACAAAATTTGATAGCCCTCTCAACCGCCGAGACGGAGTATGTTGCGGCGGGGGCTTGTTATGCACAAGTCCTTTGGATGAAACATACTCTCCTTATTATGATTTGCATTATGACCATATAAAAATATTTTGTGATAATACTAGTACTATTCATATGACTAAGAATGCAAATCAATATAGTAAGACCAAGCACATTGAGATTAGATATCACTTTCTTAGAGATCATTTGAGAAAGGTGATATAGAGATTGATTATGTTTCTTCGGATTTGCAACTTGTCGATATTTTCACTAAACCACTTGATTTTAATAGATTTTTCTTTATATGTGGTGAACTTAATGTTTGTGTTATTGAATAATTTTTTTCCCTTTTTGATGTATGACAAAAAGGGGGAGAAATATGGGTATAATGAGTTTCTTGTATATGAGGTATATATGAGTTTTGCAAGTGTATATGGTTTTTGCAAGAGTTTTTATAGCAAGAGGAGTTTTTATAGCAAGAGTTTTTAGTCTCATGTTTCATGTTTTTGCTTGCTATTTAAAAATTCAAATTATTGTTCTTTACGGTTTTTGAATTACTTTTACTTGTTTAATATAGCATAATTTGAGGGAGAGTTTTACCTCTCTTATTATATCTTTTTGATATAACCTATATGTTTTGTCATCATCAAAAAGGGGGAGATTGTTGGCCCAAAAGGTTACACTCTCCATTTGTTTAAGTTTTGATGATAACAAAACACATAAAAGCTATATGGTATTAATAAGTTTGTTTAAGATGAGTTTCAGGTTAGTACCATTTATGAAGGCCATTGCTTAGCTATTGCAAGGTTTCCTAAGTTTATGGAGCAAATAAGGCAAATGGCACAAAAGGAAATGTCCATAGAAGAGAAGGCTCTAGCATGACATTGCATGGCTCAAGACTTCATTATGGCTTAGAGACTTCATTAGATTTGTTTTTAGTTTTATAGTTTTGTTAAAGAATAGTGAATAGGTTTGAAGCTCAAAATTCCTACACACAAGTTTTTGCACACATGTCTTTTCTAAAAATTTCTCCTATATATATATATATACAAAATATTTTTAAATATAGTCTATTACTTATAAACTCAATTTTGTGTATTATACATAGTTCTGATCGAAACTATTTTGTAAACCATCAAAATTTCCTCAAAATCCTTTTCAAATTTCAATTTTTGACCTGAGGCGGTCGACCGGCCGGTCGACCGACTCTATGTCAGGTCAGATCGGTCGACCGACCAGTCGATCGGCATTCTGACTGTTGGGTGCGTGCATGTGTGCACGTTTCCCGGTCGACCGGGCGGTCGACCGGACCCCATTTCGGTCGACCGACCTTCGACCGACTGTAAGCCAGCAACTCTCTGTTTGTTGCGGTCGACCGTGGGCTGCAACGGCTCTATTTTTTTGAAACCCGGTCGACCGGCCGGTCGACCGAGGCTGTGTTTCAGCCTTAACGACTACTTTTTAAAACATGTTTTAAATCGTCCTTTTTGTCTCTAACGAGTTTAGGGGCTGTTTTCTGGGTCAAATACTTCATAATTATCATTGTGTTAGTTTACCCTTTAATCCCTAACTCTATCCTATAAATAGGGGTGATTAGGGTTATGGTTTTTAACAACAATCATTTGCAAAAAAAAATATTCAAAGTTTAAAGGCTTTCAAAAGAGTTTTATTCTTGGTTTTGTGCTGAAAAATCTCTCTCATTTCTGAAGTTTTGTTTCAAAGCTCTCGCAAAATTCATTTTCTTTTTTCACTTACAATACTAGAGCTTCAATCCTACTCATTGTTCTATAGGGCTTTTGTAAGGGAAAAGGAGTTTTCAAAAGAGAGTTTGTGGTCTTTTGATTATCAAGAGAATACTTGTACTTGAGATTGTGGAGTTGGGTACTCTGGTGTGATTGTAACTCTTTGTGAAGTTATAGTGGTTGGAAATCCTTCTGGGTGAAGGCGGGGACGTAGAGCTGGGTGCTCGAACCTCAGAAAAATTCTCGGTGTTTGCGTTTGGTTTACTTGCTTTAATTCCTTGCTTTATATTCATTGCTTTATTTACTTGCTCTACATATTCATTGCTACATTGTACTTGCTCTACATATTCATTGCTATATACACTTGTTTCATATTCATATTGTCGATCGAATACTCATACAACAAGATTATAATACGCACCTCAAACTCTTATCTAGAGGAATCACGAGGAAGGAGTTCAGAGCCCTTCACGGGGTATTCGGCTTCTAGTCTTATTTTGGGTGATCGTTGTATCACAATTTTTAATTTGTGCATTGATTAGCATTATCACCTATTCACCCCCCCTCTAGGTGATTTCAGAAATGAGGTCAAGATTGATTTTATGCTAATTCGACCGGGTGGTGCTTCTACTCCTACAAGGAAGGTGAGACGTGTGACCAGTCGCTCACGACTCTTATCTTTAAAAGACCCACTAAAGCTCATCCTTCTTTCTATCAGGATAAATTAAGACTCGGTTAGCCAAGGAAGATAGTCAGGGCTAATCATTGTTACCCACGTGTTAGCGCAAGTATTGACCTAAGTACTCTCTGACTTCCCTATAAATAGCACAAATTACGATATTCGTAGATACATCCGAATTAATCCCTTTGTTACGTGGATTGAGACTGAATCCATTCCCTGACTTATGGATAAAAAGGTTAGGGTTTAGGATCCATCCTGGCTACCTGACTTAGCTCATTTTTTGTTATGCCCCGATCCCGCGGGTACGGAGACGTTACTGCGACGTATATAGTAGGTTGAAAATACCCTCACATATATATGCTAAGCATCAGTACAGACAAAAATCAGAGTATGAAAGTACGTGGTGCATTATACATTCTAACTTATGAGTATAATTACAAAGTTATCACAGTATGTGACACAATATTACAAGAATATTACATCACCGAAAGGCGCAAATGCATGAATACAAGGAGATATACAATTATGAACAGTACAAAAGATGCTCACGAGTTACAAAAGAAAAACTCGAGAGACGAGCTGGGGGGCCTGAAAGGATGGGGCTCCAGACAGTCTGTCAAAGATCCATACTTCCTCTGCGCATCTTTGGTTAGTAATCAGAAGAATCCACAAGCTCCAAGCTCCAGGATCTGAACATGCAGATCCAGGGGCCCCTGTGGTGAATGCCAAGTGGTGTGCAGGGATAAGCATACGCGTATCGATAAATCTGAATTAAGGAGCATGTATTGAAATCATGTCATGAGCATAGGCATACATGAGCAGGTAAGGAGATAGCTGATTGAGGTTTCACCTGCACACAAAAGTACAGAATTTCAGAACTTAGAATAAAGAGTGTCAGTACTCAATACTACCGCAATAGCAAGTGGCTATGCGGGTCGTGATCCACAAGGAGGAACTAGCGATGGAAGCTTTTTTTTAACAAGTTCTCTTTTAAGTTACATTCAATGGTTAAAGATCTTCTTTTAGTTCTTTAAAGGAAAAAAGAAAAATAAGTTAAAGTTAAGTTAAAAAGAAAGTGGTAGATTGAGAAGATGAAGAAAATAGAAAATGGATATTTACAAAGAAATTAAAAAGAGTGATAAAAGAGTTGGATGTTGATGGTGTTGGTGATCTAAACTAAAGAATTAAAAGAAAAGAAAGAAAAGCTAAAAGAAATACTTACCTCCTCTGGTTGATGACTTATCTGGAACGCTTGCATGTTTTACCTTACTTCGGAGGCGATCAACGCATAACCCATAAGATCGAGCTCAGTCCCCATTCGCATTACATCATCAAGACAAAGAAGAATGAAATGATACGGAATCTTGAGGAGGAGAACATCATCATGAAATATCGGTGGCACTCACATAAACATGGCTATATTGATGCTTCTAGGTTCACTTGGACATTCATCAAAACTAAAAGAGAAAAAGAAGAAATAGAAGAAGAACATATAAACAAGAAAAGTATGAAGATGTTACCTTTAATTACTTGTAGAAACGATGAAAGGAAGGAGGAGTTACATCGGTGTCACTCTCAACATAAGTCTCTCTCTCTTACTTACATGAATCTCTGTCTAACCTATGCTTACAAAAAAAATTAAAAAATTACATAAAAAGAAAATAAAACCTACACTAAAAAGAATGAAAAACTGGCCTAAATTCTATCTCTGCTTGGTCATTCCTCTTTACCTTTGAGATTGCAGGTATTTATAGGAGAAATATAGAGGGTAGAGGAGAATGAAGATAAGGGAAGCTGGCTATTTCTAAATTTGAATCCTCCCCTTTTCTCCAAACTTGATTTGATGTGGATATTCAGTCCTGATCTACAGCTTGTTGGCGTATTGATTGCTGAATATAACTTATCAAATGACAGAATTAGAAATAGTGATCAATTTAAGAGTTGCAGCCCTTTAAGTACTTTTTTTTGGATCATCTTGAATCATCAGATTTGAGTTTCGATAGCGAAAGTTATGATTCAAATATTAAAATGTATCCAGTCAGAATCCGAGTCAAAATTGCTTCATCTCATTCATTGATCTTCTCTCTATCCATTTATCCCTTTGAATTTGGACTCTGTATTTGACGTTATCCTCGATTGATCTTTAGGTTTAACCACTTGATTCACCGAAAACTGAAATTAACTAACTGGATTGGGATCATCCTTCTCTAACCAAATAGATCTAGTTAAATCTGAATTTAACTGATATTTATTTGATTTTATCCTCTTTCTCCCCATGATTATCTTCTGCCAAATAGACATTTAAGATAAGAAATTTAGCAGATTATTGCATGATAAATATGAAAATGTAATAAAGAATAATGCAATAAATGTCTGCAATCACACCCCCACACCTATCTTTTGCTCGTCCTCGAGCAAAACAACAAAACTAAACCAAAGATTGTTAGACCACTTTCGCGGGTCACGCGATTGCACTGAGCATGTGTAACAAGCCATTAAACCTCTGAGTTCCCTCTAGAGGACGAGTTTTGACTCGTGAAGGTTTTTAGTGGATGACACTCACAAAATCCATAAAGAAAGGAAACAAAGTGTTAGTATTTGAAAATACATTTTGAAAGAGAAGAATATTTGAAGTATTATTGTAAGAATTAAGTAATCTATAAGTTATAGGAAAACTGAAATTTTCAT
Source organism: Agave tequilana (assembly GCA_038442645.1). Taxonomy (NCBI): domain Eukaryota; kingdom Viridiplantae; phylum Streptophyta; class Magnoliopsida; order Asparagales; family Asparagaceae; genus Agave; species Agave tequilana. Next base: position 27,393 of record JAVJIF010016836.1, on the reverse strand, counting down.
TCTTAAGCTTAGTCTTAAGTCAAAAACTTGTTATCAACTAAGGCACGGAGTCAAACTGTATTTCTCATCTAATCTATTATTTTACCCTAAGTCATATGCACCTTTGTGATCGTGAAATTTTGACTAAGGGTTCTTTAACTCTAACTCTTATGCCTTATTTATTTATTTATTTTTCTTTTTTATTTTTTTCATTTTTGGTGATATTATTCCTTAGTTCTATTAGGCTTTCTAATCTGCCCATGTAAGAGCCTTTAATCGGTGACTCCCAAACCAAACGGTCTTCGAGCACCGGGTGAGAAAATACCCCAAGGACTTAAGGACTCGAGCAAACAAGGCCACAAAACTAAGGATTTTATTATATGAACCGCTTTTAGGTGTGAATACTTATGCTTTATGAGGCACAAATACCCAGCTTAATCAGAGGATTTATATATATATATATATATATATATATATATATATATATATATATGAGGCACAAATACCCAGCTTAATCAGAGGATTTATATATATATATATATATATATATATATATATATATATATATATATATATATATATATATATATATATATATTTCTTTTTCTTTTTCTCCTTTTTTTTAAATAAGGTATAAGAATCTTTGTTTTAGAACCCTAAGTGTGTAAGTGTATAAAGCATGCATATATCATCAAGATAAAAATCAAAACTAAATTACTTTTTTAAATTTTCTTCCTAACCTTGAAAATCAAACAAATAATCTTATTTTGACCAAGTATCAAAAATCCTAATTATTATTCTCCTATTCCTTAAAATTGACATAATTTCTTACCAAAAATATATCAAAATATTGTTTCTATTTTCAAAAAGTTTTTAAAAGTAAATAAAATGTTAATTTTTTTAAAAAAAGAAAACCTAAGTTATGTTAGAACCCTCCCCCACACCTATCTCATTCATTGTCCGTAATGTATGAATGCATAGATGCATGAAAAAGAAGAAAGGGAAGGAAACTATTACCTTATGGTGATGGTTCTGGTGGTGGTCTTATTGGGTCAAGCGTTGCTACCCAATCAAGATAATGTGGTGGTTTACAGAACCACCTTTATTGACCTCTTTTCTATTTACATATTTACAGTCCCCAATATGAATAGGATCATGAAAGATCTTATCGTGAAACTTACTCCCTTTACATAACCAGTCTTGAAAAATCATCACAGAGTCATCATAGTCTATACCTATGTCCACCAAAAGAATGTGACTTGGTAGAATGGTTGACTTGGACTCAAGAATAATACGTTCAGGAACCAATATTAACTCGAGAAAATCAACTTTGAGTTCGAGAGTTAGTTTTGGTTCTAGAGTTGATTCCAAATTTAAGAATTAAAATTCACATTCTTTTCCCATCAATAAAATGTCACTATCCAAAATTGGTGATTCTATTTCTAGATCTATAGGTGCGGGAATAAATGTTGACTAGGAAAATTGGTCCAAATTGGGTAAGAATATCGGAGTCAACATAGATTCGAAGATGGAAACTGAATCACAAAGTTGGGGATCGGGTTCACATTCATAATCAAGTTCAATCTCATTAAAATAAAAACTTGCCAATTCGTCTATGGGTTGATATTGGTCAAGTTTAAAGTTTTGTGGTGAAATTGAATCTTGTTCAAAGTCTTCAAGATATCATGATTCTTGATTTTCATCAATATGGCTAGAAGTGTCAGGGATAGTCAAAGATTGGGTAGGGAGAGTTCCCTTATTCCTACGTATATTTAACAATCTACTAAGTCTTTCTTCTATCATATCGAATGGATCATTTTGGTATTGAATCATGATTTTCATACTCTTTTCTAAGTTGGTATGTTCTCCTCGAAAAATAGAGTAAGGATCTGTGATTTGAAAATTTTGACAGGATTTTGAGTCTTCTAAAATTTGAATTCGTCGCTCAAGCTCGTCTAAGGCTTCCATCCTCTTTTCTCAGTCAATTGATTCTTCTAATGGTTGTTCGGGAGAAGGATTATATGAAGTTGGATGTTGGTAGGGTGGTTGACAATATGACTCAGGGGAGTTGTATCACCATTGACTCTGTAAAGAGTAGTGATAATTATTCCAGTCTTGTTCATAGTATTGGAACTGAGGCATGTATTTGTTGGCCCAGAGCCTTTCACTCTAGTTTTGATGATGATTAACTCATGTAGTTATAAGTTTACTAATAATCTTGTGGTGTTTAGTTTCAGATATTTAACCAAGATATTAGTAGGTGATTAGCTTCAACAAAGGTGTTTTGGAGTTTTCACATGGTGATTCAAGAGACCGAGCGTCAAGTTCATATCTAGCACTCGTTTGGAGTCAAGCTCGGTGGATCACGTTTGGATCGAGTCGTCTTGAAGACAGAGTTTGTCAAGAAGACTTCAGTATATTGTTTAGTTTAGTGTTTAGATCCATTTGTTAAAGATTAGATAGTGTGATATGCTCAAGTTCACAACACACACACTTGTTTAAGTTTCAAGTTTGGTTTTCAATTTTTGGTTTAACCGATCTTGGTTTTCATGAATAGATTGAATCAACAAGTTTCATGGTTTAATGTATATTAGATTTGTTCTATATACATCTATGCTTCAACTATTTAAACAAACTTAGTTTTGATAACCTATTCATGTATCTAGGTTTTGTATTTTAACAAAACTTGTTTTCGGATTTATTGTCAAAATCATTGATATACTATATTTCATGTATATTGGATTATATCCATATACCATATGCCTCAAAGTTATTTCAATATCATGTTTTTGTATTTGGATGAGTTTTGGACAAAACGGTTTTCCAATTGTAAAATCCTAGTTTTGGAAAATACGAGTTTTGGTTTTCGGCAAATTTTCTAAGTCACAAAAATGGTTCAAATTAGTTGAAATATGTGTTGAATTTTTTCACACATGTTTGTATTTCAAATATAATACAAGAACTTATTTTTATGGAATTTTAGAATTTTTATGGGATTTTATTTATGTTAAAAACCCAAGTTTTTCTGTCCCAGAGTTGTCAGACTGGCTGACTGCCGGTCGACCGGGCCGGTCGATCGCAGCAGTGAGCGGTCGACCGAGCCGGTCGACCGACGTGCACGTGTCACGAACCGCTCCATCTTGGTGCACTTGGGCTCATCTTGGACTCATTTGGGTTCAACCCATGTGGTGAGAGGTTCTAGAGTCTTCTTGGATGATATTGTAAATATTATGTAAAGGGGATATTCTCTAGAAGATTCCATTAGAGGAATATTCCATAGGAGATTCCTAGAGAATTCTAGAACAAGATATTTTGGGATGAATATAAGGAAGGTTCTAGATATTCTAGAAGCCTCCAATTCTAGAGAATTCTTGTACAAGCTCTTGCCTATAAATAGGGGCCAAGGGTGCTCATTTGTAATCATCAAGGAAAGCAAGAGTAAGCAATACAAGCTTCCACTTCTTCTCCAAGTGTTTTCTCTCTCTTGAGTGAGTGAATTTGAGGGTTAGGTTGACTTAGCTTCACTCCTAAGGAGAAAGAGCGAGTTAAGTGCCGCACGGGTTCGAGTGGTTCGAAGTCAAAAGAATCCGCCCGTGACAGTTGGTATCAGAGCTTGGTTCGGGAGTGATAATGTCGAGCTCCGATCTTCGTTCCGAGGTAGTTGGAGCTATCGATCCAAAGGATGCCCCCAAGCCTCGTAGGGAGAAGTCCCGAGATGTCATGACGACGCTGGAGGCACGGTTAGCTAAGATGGAGCTTACCGTGGCGGATAAGCTGGAGACTTACGACGAGCGCATCGAGAAGCTAGAGTCTGTGGGAGACGAGCTTCAGGAGGAGATGCAGTGGGCCTTGAATTCCGCCGTCGACATGTTGCAGCAAGGGGACGCTTCCCTGAGGGAGGAGAACGCGGTTCTGCGGAATCACGTGGAGGTACTCTTGAAGGAGTTGGCCGAACTCAAGGGAAGGGTCGACCAACATGATGTCGCATTGGCAACTCGAGGTATGGTGTCGCATCCTCTTATGGCTAAAGATGTGCCCAAGCCGAAGCCTTACAAGGGGTCTCGGAATGCTCAGGAGATTGATAACTTCCTTTGGAGCATGGAAGTCTACTTCAATGCTGTCGGATTTCGAGATGATGCATCCAAAATTCAAGCTGTGCCTCTTTACCTTGAAGACATCGCTACGTTGTGGTGGCGGAGGCGATGAGAAGATATGAAGAAGGGCACGTGTTCCATCAACACATGGGAAGAGTTCAAGGCGGATCATAAGCGGCAGTTCTATCCGGAGAATGTCGAGGACGAGGCCCGAGGTAAACTCCGACGCCTTACTCAAAAAGGTTCCATTCGTGATTATGTCAAAGAATTTTCAGAACTACTGCTGGAGATCCCCGACATGGGCGAGAAAGACTCCCTATTCTCGTTCATGGATGGCCTCTCTGGATGGGCCAAGATGGAACTACAGAGGCGAGGAGTCCAAACCCTTGCCCAAGCCATGCAAGTAGCCGAGTCTCTTATCTAGTTCAAGAAGATGGGAGATTCATCCAAACCAAAAGACAAGAGAGGCAAGCCTGCTAAAGGTGAGGGAGAAAAGGAGAAACCATCTAAGGAGTTCCCACCTAAGCCAGCATTTGAGAAGGGAAAGTTCCGCGGCAACGCCAATGGAGGAAGCGATCATCCGAAGAAGTTAGCATGCTACTTTTGCGGAGATCCCCACAAAGCCATGGACTGTCCTAAGAGGGCTAATCTCGCTGCTCTTGTCCAAAGAGAAGAAGAGAAGCAACCGGAGGAGACTAGACTCCACTCACTTCGTCTCCTCAATGCGATCAAGGCAAAGGTAGATGAAAGGCCTCGAGGGGCAATGTTCGTCGAGACAACCATTTCCGGTAAGACCTTCGAGGCCCTTCTAGATACTGGAGCTTCTCATCTTCTTATTTCAAGTGATGTTGCAAGCAAGTTGGGTCTTAAGATCTCTAAGGGAGGAGGCACTATTAAGGCCGTCAACTCTAGTCCCACTCCTATCGATGGCGTAGCTCACAAGGTGGATGTGAGCATAGGGGAGTGGCATGGCCAGGAGAACCTGACAGTCGTAACCATGGACGACTTCGATGTGGTGCTTGGCTTAGAGTTTCTGGACAAAGTGAAGGCCGTGTTGGTTCCCTACACCAACACCATGTGCATCCTTGAGGGGAAGGCGTGCACAGTTCAGATCAAGCGGGAGAGTGTATCATCCAAAATGCTCTCGGCATTCCAGATATCCAAGGGAGTTCGACGTCATGAGCCGACCATTCTTGCTACAATTAAGGTGGAGGAAGGCTCAAAGGAAGGAGAAGACGTGCCCAAGGAGATCCGAGGCGTCTTGGAAGCCTACAAGGACATCATGCCCGCCAGGCTGCCAAGCAAGCTTCCACCTAGGAGAGAGGTGGACCACAAAATCGAGCTCGAGTCCGGAACTCGACCCCCGGCCATGGGTTCTTATCGCATGGCGCCACCAGAACTGGAAGAACTTCGAAAGCAGCTGAAGGAGTTGTTGGATGCCGGATATATTCGTCCGTCGAAGGCTCCCTATGGTGCACCAGTGCTCTTCCAGAAGAAGCACGATGGTTCGTTGCGGCTTTGCATCGACTACCGAGCGCTAAACGAGATCACGGTGAAAAACAAGTACCCTATTCCTCTGATAGCGGACTTGTTTGACAGGTTGGGTCAAGCAAGATACTTTACCAAGCTTGACTTACGCTCGGGGTATTATCAAGTGCGGATTGCATAAGGAGATGAATCGAAGACCGCGTGCGTGACCAGGTACGGATCGTATGAGTTTCTAGTTATGCCATTTGGTCTCACCAACGCCCGGCCACATTCTGCACTCTGATGAATAAGGTGTTGGAGCCCTTCTTGGACCATTTTGTGGTGGTCTACCTGGACGATATTGTGGTTTATAGCCAGACCATGGACGAGCATGTGGAGCACTTGAGGCAGGTGTTCCAGGCCCTCAGAAGCAACGAGCTTTACGTGAAAAGGGAGAAGTGCTCATTCGCACAAGAGGAGGTAATGTTCCTCGGCCACACCATTGGAAGAGGAAAGATTCGGATGGATCAAGCCAAGATCCAGGCCATATTAGAGTGGGAACCTCCTACTAAGGTGACGGAGCTGCGATCTTTCCTTGGCTTGGTAAACTACTATCGGAGGTTCATCAAGAGCTATTCGGCGATGGCTGCTCCACTTACCGACTTGCTGAAGAAGAATCGGGCTTGGGATTGGAGTTCGAAGTGCCAGGGGGCGTTTGAGGCTTTGAAGAGAGCTGTGACGGAGGAACCAGTTCTCGCACTATCCGACTTCAGCAAGCCATATGAAGTGCACACCGACGCGTGTGACTTCGCGATTGGAGGGGTGTTGATGCAGGAAGGACACCCTGTGGCCTATGAGAGTCGGAAGCTCAACGATACCGAGAGGCGGTATGCCGTACAGGAGAAGGAGATGACAGCTGTGGTTCACTGCCTTCGAGTATGGAGACACTACCTACTTGGTTCGAGATTCGTGGTGAAGACGGATAATGTGGCCACCAGCTACTTCCAGACCAAAAGAAGTTGTCTCCCAAGCAGGCGCGATGGCAAGACTTCCTAGCCGAGTTCGACTATGTGCTCGAGTACAAACCGGGAAGAATCAATTTAGTAGCAGATGCACTAAGTTGAAAGGCTGAGTTTGCCGCTATGCTAAGTCATCCTCAGAGTCCCTTACTTGACCGCATCAAAGAAGGCTTGGCTCAGGACCCTACAGCCAAGAACATGATGGAATATGCTAAGGAGGGTAAGACTCGGAGGTTCTGGCTAGAAGGAGATCTGCTTTATACAAAGGGGAGGCGGTTGTACGTGTCGCTGTTCGGGAACCTGAGGAGGGAGCTTCTCAAGGAGTGTCATGACTCCCAGTGGGCAGGACATCCAGGTGTGCACCGTACTTTAGCTCTCACAGAAGAAAATTATTATTGGCCTCGCATGAGGGATGATGTTGAGGCCTATGTGAAGACTTGTCTTGTGTGCCAACAAGACAAGATAGAGCAAAGGGTACCGGCCGGATTGCTGGAACCACTACCGATTCCAGAGCGACCTTGGGAAAGCATCTCCATGGACTTCATCATGGGCTTACCCAAGTCCGAGGGGTGCAATATTATTATGGTGGTAGTCGACCGGTTCTCAAAGTATGGTATCTTCATTCCAGCTCCAGCCAAGTGTCCAGCCGAAGTAGCAGCCCCACTATTCCTGAAGCATGTGGTGAAGTATTGGGGTTTGTCGAAGACGATCGTGAGTGATCGAGATGGCCGCTTCACAGGCAGGTTCTGGACGGAGCTCTTCAAGCTCATGGGGTCGGACTTGAACTTCTCCACTAGCTTTCACCCTCAGACGGATGGCCAGACAGAGCGGGTGAATGGCTTGTTGGAGGTCTACCTGAGGCACTATATGAGTGCAAACCAGCAGGATTGGGCGAAGCTTCTGGATATAGCCGAGTTCTCCTATAACCTACAGAGGAGTGAGTCTACCAGGAAGAGTCCGTTCGAGATCGTTACTGGATAACAGCCGCTCACTCCCAACTCCATTGCTATAGGCTATAAGGGAAATAGCCCGGCTGCCTACAAATTTGCTAAGGGATGGCAAGAGCAGAATGAACTGGCACGTTCGTGTCTAAACAAGGCGGCCAAGAGAATGAAGAAATAGGCTGATAAGAAGAGAAGACACGTGGAGTATCAGGTTGGTGACCTAGTACTTGTCAAGCTTTCTACTTTGGATCGGCACAAGGGACTACACAAGAGCTTGATAAGGAAGTATGAAGGCCTATTTCCGATTGAGAAAAGAGTGGGGAATGTAGCTTACAGGGTACAACTTCCCTCAACAGTGAAGTATTATCCGGTTTTTCATGTGAGCATGTTAAAGCCTTACCATAAGGACGCGGAAGATCTGGATCGTGGGAAATCCAGTCGAGCACCAGCAGGAATTCGCATGGAGTTCGACAAGGAAGTAGAGGAGATCATAGAGGACAGGACGGTTCGTGAAGCAAATAACCACCCGAGGTTGGAATACTTTGTGAAGTGGAAGAGATTGCCAGATAGCGGGAGCAGTTGGGAACCGGCACGAGCTCTTTGGCAGTTCGAGGACTTGATCAAGAAGTTCCATCAGGAGAAAACTCAGCGATGAGGGCATCGCTCGGATAGGTGGGGGAGAATGTCACGAACCGCTCCATGTTGGTGCACTTAGGCTCATCTTGGACTCATTTGGGTTCAACCCATGTGGTGAGAGGTTCTAGAGTCTTCTTGGATGATATTGTAAATATTATGTAAAGGGGATATTCTCTAGAAGATTCCATTAGAGGAATATTCCATAGGAGATTCCTAGAGGATTCTAGAACAAGATATTTTGGGATGAATATAAGGAAGGTTCTAGATATTCTAGAAGCCTCCAATTCTAGAGAATTCTTGTACAAGCTCTTGCCTATAAATAGGGGCCAAGGGTGCTCATTTGTAATCATCAAGGAAAGCAAGAGTAAGCAATACAAGCTTCCACTTCTTCTCCAAGTGTTTTCTCTCTCTTGAGTGAGTGAGTTTGAGGGTTAGGCTGACTTAGCTTCGCTCCTAAGGAGAAAGAGCGAGTTAAGTGCCGCACGGGTTCGAGTGGTTCGAAGTCAAAAGAATCCGCCCGTGACACACGCAGCCAAGTTGGGGAGGCCGGTCGACCGCCAAGAGCTCTGCTCTCTAGAAAGCCTTCGGTCGACCGGGCGGTCGATCGGGCAGAGAGCACTGCTCTCTGTTTCCAGACTCAGTCGACCGAGCGGTCGACCGTCTAGAGAGCCGTTGCTCTCTGGATCTGGCACGGTCGACCGGGCGGTCGACTGCTGGGCTCAACGGTCAATTTTTTTGACCGTTGGCCGGTCGACCGGGAGGCCATTCTGGGCCTTTTCTTCTGCCAATGGGCAGATTCCAAGTGGGGGTTATATATACCCCATTTGAATTGGGTTTTGGTAAGAATTTGGAGAGCCAAAAATTTTCTACTCTCTAGTATTTTTATACAAGTTTCAAAAGAGTTTTAGAGCTTTAAAGATTTGATCTTTATTTTGTTTTAAAAGGGGTTGGAAAATCATTGAAAAGAAAATTCTTTGGGAATTAGATTGACCTTCATTTTCAATTCTATCTAGAGTTTTTCCCTAGAGTTTTTCTTTGAGTTTTTGATTTCCAAACTCTTTGTTTTTCACACTTGAGCCATATCTTCTATCCTATCTATTAGGATCTTTGTTTTGTGAAAAAATTAGTTTGTGGTTGTGGAAACCACCAAGTTGTAAACTTCCTTCATTGTGGTATCCCTCTAGTGAGAGGAGATTGATTTGGTACCCCTCTTTTGTGAGGTGATTGTGAAAGTTGTGCTTGGCTCCCTCTAGTGAGAGGTGGAGAGTGTGTTTAGCTCCCTCTAGTGAGAGGTGGAGTTTGTGTTGGAATCCCTCAAGTGTGAGGTGATTGATTTGTATTGGCTAAGTGCCTACCCCTCTTGTGTGAGGTGGTATTTGTGTTGGTTGTGCATTGCCTCTAGTGAGAGGTTGTATTGGTTGAGAGAGGAGTTGTGTACTCCCGATTATATTTGCCCTAAATCCTCAGTGGAGGTTCCCTATGTGGGAGTCCTGTGTGGACAAGTTAGTGGATTGGAAATCCTTCTGTATGAAGGCGGGGACGTAGAGCTGTGTGCTCGAACCTCGAAACAAATCTTGGTGTTTGTGTTTAATCCATTGATTCTTACTCTCTCTCTTTTATATTGTTCCTTGCATCTATTCATATTGTCATATCATATTCATGCTTGGGTTGTTTGTGTGTGCCTCACTTGTGTCTAACCACGAGAGCTTCATATAGCACCTCAACTCTTATTCAGAGGAATCAAGAGGAGTTAGTTCAGAGCCCTTCACCGGAATTCGGCTACACTCATTGGTTACACTAAGTATCTTGCAAATTTGTTTTTAAATTCCGTATTAGTTGACCATTAGATTAGCTAATCACCTATTCACCCCCTCTAAGTGATTTCAATTGGTATCAGACCTACGCTCCTGATATTAGGTTTAACCACCTTGGAGTCTGATCTTGGTTTTGCTAATCTAGTATTTGCTTTTGCACACTTATATTGTTTACACACACTCATGGATTGCTTGACCCCTCCCATGTTTGATGTCTCCAACATTGACATGTGGAAATTTAGGATGTCCATGTATCTAAAAACCCTAGGCTTGCATGTCTTCCTTGCCGCTACCAAGAAATCCTATCTTGGTAATAGCAAGCATATAGAGGCCAATGCACAAGCCCTTGAGGCACTTAGAAGCACGCTTAACAAAGAATATCTTATGTTGGTTTCTAACTGTGATTCCGCCTTTGCAGTGTGGAACACATTGACCTCCTCCGAGCTTCAAACGCCCAACATTGTGGAGGATGAATCTAGTGGAGAATCCGAGCAACATTGTTACATGGTCCAAGGGAATGACTCCCTTGAGGTATACTCGGAAACTCAATTAGATGATGATGATGCTAGTTCTTCTAGTAATGATTTTATTGATGCCAATGCTTTGAAAAACTCTCCATCGTTTGTGAAAAATTACTTGAAAAATATAACCTTTTGAAAAAGAAAACTTTTGGATTAAATCAAGAGAATAAAGATTTGTTTTCAAGACTTGATTTGATTTTGCAAGAGAAGGAAGAGATTTCAAGTGAACGTGACTCACTTAAATCTCAACTAGACCTTGCCCTAAAAGAGAATGAAATTTTGAAAAATAAAAATGATTGTGAAAAGGTTTTGAAAAAAAAATGAAGTTTTATCTTCAAAAGTTGATTTTGTTGTAAAAGAAAATGTTTCTTTGAAAAACAAAATTGATTTTATTTCAAAAGATTTAGAAGGTTGCTTAAATGAAAATAAATCTTTGAAAAATGTTTTAGATTCACATGTTTGCCATGCTAGTGTAGCTTCACCTAGCACACCTATTGCATGCTCTACTTTATCTTCTAGTATTAAAAATGATATAAATGTTTTGAAGAAAAGTGCTGATTGTTTGGGCTCCACTTTGAGCCATTGTGCTTTGAACCACTCACGCTTGGAATCCATGTTTCGCAAGAAACAAGTTCCATCTTTGCATGCACACAAACCACAGCATACACATGCTCCGCACGTTCATGTACACAACACTATGTATGCTCATGTGTACACTTGTACACATTGTGGACGTAAGGGCCACCTTGCTAAATTTTTCTATGATAAGATACATGATGAAAATTTAGCAACTAAATTTATTTGGGTTAGGAAAGGAGCTAACCCCCATGGACTCAAAAGAGTGTGGTACCAAAGACCACCCCTATGCTATTTGATGTAGGTGTGGGCTCTCGCATGACGTGAGAGCGATGGTGCCTTGAGGTGGATGCGTTCCGAGCCTAAAGATGACTATTTGGATGCATCACTTTCAAGGGGAGTTTGGTGGAAGGACCACCATGGTTTGAAGATATGGAGATGTGCCCTATCAGTTTTAGTAACAATCTCTAACTCCCATTATGTTTGCACGCTTATTAGATCATACATTTGCAGCATGTCTTGTTTTAATGTTCATTATGTTAAATGCCATGTTTATTAGTCCTATGACATACATGATTAGTATCTGAGACGCTCATGTTTAATATAGACCCATACTGTGTGTTCTCACATTTGTTTAGCTAATATGTATATCATAGATCTATACATGTGCATTTACATAATGATCATATAAGTTTTTGTTTTGATTTCTATGCTTCATGTTTTGATTACATGTTTAGATGTTAGTTTTCATTAAAACTTAGGTATATACTTGTACAACTAGTGAGCCACAAATAGGTTATTATATGTTTGTACTTGAAAGCTCATTTGTACTTATTAGATGTACTAGTATAGTCTAGTTTTGATGATTCATACATTTTGACTGGTATTACCATTTTGTACATGTTTTTCATGTTTGTATTTTTAACTTCATGTATATGTCTATCTTATCTAAACTATTAGTTATACATATACATCCTTTGAGCCACTTGCCTTCATGCATATACTTTTGTGGGCTCGTTATGTTTGGATATGTATGTATACTTTAGTTTATACATGACATACATATACCTTGAAGAATTCTAGTTTTGATGATTTTCATGTTTTAAGGAATTTCATATTTTGAGCTTGATTGTCTAGTTTCATGATGATGTTTTTCACATAACACTTGTACACTCACTTTATTTGATGTTTTCTCATGATTTTGTTTTCATGAGTATGATATATGCCTATATAGATTTTTGAGTGTTAGTGATCATGTGATCTACATGTTTTTCATGAAATATAGTTTTGTTTTATTCCTTACTTGAAGGATTTCGTACTAGTTTATAAAGTTTTTCATATAACTAGTTCGTATTCTTCGTATGGTAGAGTTTTCAAACATACTATATTTTCAAACTTATTTTTGAAAACCCCTACCCATTCAAGGGCGGTTGGTTGGGCGACCATGCCTTGTATGCTCTTTATTGAAAATCTATTTAAAACATGTGCATGAAATGGGTGGTAGGTAGTATGAGTTATACACTTGATCTTATTGTAGTTTCAATTGGTATCATTGGATCTTTTCAATTGGTATCACTATTGACATTCTTTTGTATACTCATATATGTTTTTATATATGTATGCTTACACTTCTAATAGTATCAATTTCGATTGGTATTTATCTTTCCATACATATATATATGATTTATTTGTGCTTACTATATCTCTATATCTTTGAGCACAAAGTTTGGTTATGCTAAGCTTGATTTCTTAAATGCCTATTATATTTCAATTGATTATTTTTCAATTGGTATCCTATACAAGCTTATGCATATTTTCTATTGGTTTTTCATAAAGAGGGAGAAAATTCATGCTTTACATTTCAATTGGTATTTATATTTCAATTGGTATCTTTGTTTTACCCTTGGTATTCTACTCCCACACTTTATGATGAAAAATGTTAATGATTTTTATTTGGTATCATATGCTTCCTATGAAAAATACCTTCAATTGGTTTATGTTTTTCAAATTGGTATCAAAAGTATACAATATTTTCAATTGGTACTAATTTTTACAATTGGTATCAAGACTATCCATATGTTTACCTTTTTTAATTGATATCAAAATTTTAGTTTGAATTCAAATGTGTTATTTACTTTCAATTGGTATTCTTCAAAAAAATTTGGTTGGTTTGCCTATTTTTAATTGGTATCATGATGCACTTAATTGATATATTTTAAATTGGTATCATAATGGTTTGTTTTGATTTCACCCCTTTAAGTATTTTTGTTTCAGACAAAAAGGAGAGAACATTGTTTTATTATTTTCTTTGACCCCTTTGTTGATGATTGACAAAAAGGGGGAGAAGTATTCGAGTTTATATATGCATGTTTATTGTTTATATCAAAGTTTGTTTTATGTTTTGCTGTTTTGTTGATATTTTTATTGATTATCTTCCAATTGGTATCAAGGACTTCTATTGATTATCTTTCAATTGGTATCAAGAATTTTTTATTGATTGGTATCAAGAGATTTTTATTACTTTTATTGATAAAGTTTTAACATTGAAACTTTTATTGGTATCAAGAGCAATTAATTAAGAACATGTTTATTTTAAAAAGAAAAAGGAATTTATTTAAAAAGTTTGGTATCAAGAGCATGCTCATTTCATTATTTTATGCATATTCATGTTCATCATTCATTGCATATATTTATTGTTTATTGCTATGCATGAGTTAAGGGGGAGCTTCTTTGAAGCTTAACTTTAATCCATGCATATATAACTCCATGAGTTTTGTCATCATCAAAAAGGGGGAGATTGTTGGCCCAGAGGCCTTTCACTCTAGTTTTGATGATGATTAACTCATGTAGTTATAAGTTTACTAATAATCGTATGATGTTTAATTTCAGATATTTAACCAAGATATTAGTAGGTGATTAGCTTCAACAAAGGTGTTTTGGAGCTTTCACATGGTGATTCAAGAGCCCGAGCGTCAAGTTCATATCTAGCACTCGTTTAGAGTCAAGCTCGGTGGATCACGTTTGGATCGAGTCGTCTTGAAGACGGAGTTCGTCAAGAAGACTTCGGTATATTGTTTAGTTTAGTGTTTAGATCCATTTGTTAAAGATTACATAGTGTGATATGCTCAAGTTCATAACACACACACTTGTTTAAGTTTCATGTTTGGTTTTCAGTTTTTGGTTTAACCGATCTTGGTTTTCATGAATAGATTGAATCAACAAGTTTACATGGTTTAATGTATATTAGGTTTGTTCTATATACATCTATGCTTCAACTATTTAAACAAACTTAGTTTTGATAACCTATTCATGTATCTAGGTTTATTTTAACAAAACTTGTTTTCGGATTTATTGTCAAAATCATTGATATATTATATTTCATGTATATTGGATTATATCCATATACCATATGCCTCAAAGTTGTTTCAATATCATATTTTTATATTTGGATGAGTTTTGGACAAAACGGTTTTCCAATTGTAAAATCCTAGTTTTGAAAATACGAGTTTTGGTTTTCGGCAAATTTTTCAAGTCACAAAAATGGTTCAAATTAGTTGAAATATGTGTTGAATTTTTTCACACATGTTTGTATTTCAAATATAATGCAAGAACTTATTTTTGTGGAATTTTAGAGTTTTTATGGGATTTTATTTATGTTAAAAACCCAAGTTTTTCTGTCCCAGAATTATCAGACTGGCTGACTGCCGGTCGACCGCAGCAGTGAGCGGTCGACCGAGCCGGTTGACCGACGTGCACGCAGCCAAGCTGGGGAGGCCGGTCGACTGGGACGGTCGACCGCCAGAGAGCTCTTCTCTTTGGAAAGCCTCCGGTCGACCGGGCAGAGAGCACTGCTCCCTGTTTCCAGACTCGGTCGACCGAGCGGTCGACCGGCCAGAGAGCCGTTGCTCTCTGGATCTGGCACGGTCGACCGGGCGGTCGACAGCTGGGCTCAACGGTCACTTTTTTGACCGTTGGCCGGTCGACCGCCGGTCGACCGGAAGGCCATTCTGGGGCCTTTTCTTCTGCCAACGGGCAGATTCCAAGTGGGGGTTATATATACCCCATTTGAATTGGGTTTTGGTAAGAATTTGGAGAGCCATAAATTTTCTACTCTCTAGTATTTTTATACAAGTTTCAAAAGAGTTTTAGAGCTTTAAAGATTTGATCTATATTTTGTTTTAAAAGGGGTTGGAAAATCATTGAAAAGAAAATTCTTTGGGAATTGGTTTGACCTTCATTTTCAATTCTATCTAGAGTTTTTCCCTAGAGTTTTTCTTTGAGTTTTTGATTTCCAAACTCTTTGTTTTCCACACTTGAGCCATATCTTCTATCCTATCTATTAGGTGTTGGCCCAAGAGGTTACACTCTCCACTTGTTTTGTGTTTTGATGATAACAAACCAAATAGAGCTATTTGGTACTAATGAATTTGCTTAAGATAAGTTTCAGGATAAGTACCATGTTTGGAGGGCATTGCTTGCTATTGCAACAACTTCTAGGTTCATAAAGCTATGAAGGCATATTGCACATCAAGGAAGGATCATAGAAGAAGAAGGCTCTAGCAAGGATAGCATGGCTCAAAGACTTGAAGATTGCTCAAGAAGTCTTTGATTATTTTGTTTTTAGTTTTATAGTTTGTTAAAGAATAGTGGATAGGTTTGAAGCTCTATCACACACGTTTTTGCGCACATACTTAATCCAAAATAATTTCTTATAATTTATACAAAAATATTTTGCATACAAGATTTTGCCTACAGATATATATTTATGTTTTATGCTAATCCCCGTTCAAAAGTATTTTTGTCAAAATCAAAATCCCTTTTGATTTTCTGTCCAAAACCTGGTTTTTGACCTGAGCCAGTCGACCGGACAGTCGACCGGACCTATGACAGGTTTGGCCGGTCGACCGGCCCAGTCGACTGTAGTTCTGGGTGTACATGTATCAGTGTGCACGTTTTTGCGGTCGACCGCACGGTCGACCGACTGTAACTCAGTCTGCTCTCGGATAGATTGGGTCGACCGGGCGGTCGACCGCTGGCCTGCAACGGTCATAATTTTGAACGTGCGGTCGACCGGCTAGTCGACCGAACTATCCGTTGAACAGTAACGGGCAGTTTTTAATGAGCTGTTTTATTTTGTCTTCTTGTGTTTAAAATTTGATTTAGGGATATATTTCAAATCTAATATGACTTAATTAACCTTAAGTTTGTATTATCCCTAAACCCTAGCCCTCTCCTATAAATAGGGGTGTTTGGGGAGAGATTGTTTACAACATTTTTTGCAAAAAAAATTCAAAAGTTTAAGGCATTCAAAAGAGCTTTGTTTCTTGATTTTTGTGCTGAATTTCTCTCTCATTTTCTGAAGTGGTTTTTGAAATACTCTCTGATTTAATTTTCTTTCTTCACTTACAACAAGAGCTTCATTCCTACTCATTGTTCTCTAAGAACCTTTTGTAAGGGAAGAGACATTTGAAAGAGAGAGTTTGTGGTCTTTTGACTACTCAGAAATTGCTTGTAATAGAGATTGTGGAGTTGGGTACTCCGGTGTAATTGTGATTTCTTTGTGATAGTGGAAGTATCTAGAATCCTTCTGGGGAAGGCGGGGAGTAGAGCTGGGTGCTCGAACCTCGATAACATATCCTTGTATTTGCGATTGGTTTACATTCTTGCACTCATTACTTGCTTATCATCATCATTGCTACATTTACTTGCTTTCATTCATCTTGTGAATCTTGTGTGGTGATTGTTGCACCTTAATTTTTAAATTTGTCCATTGATTAGCATTATCACCTATTCACCCCCCCTCTAGGTGATTTTCAATTGGTATCAGAGCTTGGACTCTAGGTTTTGGCTTAACATCCATAGAGAGATCCTTAAAATTTGCTAATCAACATTTTCATTCATACATTCATACACTAGTAAACATGACCGATAACATTAAAACCCCTCCTAAATTTGATGGACTTAATTTCCCTATTTGGAAGGTTAGGATGACTATATTTTTGTAATCTTTGGGTAGCTTAGTGGCCAAGTCCTTGACCAAACCCTATGTAGCACCCGATGGTGATGAGAGCACTTGGACCGACTTCAACTTTAGAGAATATGAGGCTAACTCCAAGGCCCAAAACTCCCTATTAACCGCCTTGAATGAGGATGACCTTACACGGGTAATTCATTGCCAATCCGCCTATGAGATTTGGCAACACTTATTGGTCACACACGAAGGGACTTCACAAGTCAAGAGAGCTAAGATAGATCTCTTGAGGTCCCAATATGAGTCATTTAAAATGATTGATGATGAGTCTATTGATAGTATGATTACAAGATTTACTAAAATCACTAATGGTCTTTCTTTCTTAGGTGATGACATCTCCAACGATCAAAAGGTGCAGAAAGTGATTCGGGCTCTTCCGTCTTCATGGGAGATAAAGGCCACCACCTTAAAAGAATTGAACGACAAGGACGAGATGGACCTCATTAGTCTCATTGGGAACCTAAAGACCCATGAGATGGAGAAGAAGGCAAGAGAAGAGGCCACTACTTCAAAGATGAAATCCATAGCCTTCAAGACTTCATCCACCAATGATGACGATGAAGAAGACGAAGAAGATGATGAGGAGCTAACTCTACTTGTGCGGAATGTCAAGAGGTTGTACCGGAAGAACAAGCTCAACTTCTGGAGGAAATTTGAAGGCAAAGAGGAGAGAAGGATCATTTGCTACAATTGCCGCAAACCCAGACATATCATGGCGGATTGCCCGGAGTTTAAGAAGAAGATGACTTCCTCCTTCAAGCCAAAGAAGCCGGAGGAAAAGAAAGCTTACAAGGCAACGTGGATTCGGAAAGCGAGTCCGAAGAAGAGGTGGATACGGCGAACATGTGTTTCATGGCAAACACACCTAAGGTAACCCCTCAATCTCATGATGATGAAGATGATGAATTAAGTAAGGAAGTTCTTGTACATGCTTTTGTTGAACTTTCCGAAACTTATGATAACAAAAAACTTGAATGCTTAAAATTGCAAAAAGAAGTTGCTTTTCTCAAAAATCAACTTGCTATGGTTTCTAAAGAAAAAGATGATATTTCTTCTAATCTTATTTCTATTCAAAATGAGTTTAATGCCTACAAGGTTTCTTGTAAGGGAAAATCTCCTATTGTTGATGAAAAAGAAATTTCTTCTTTTAAATCTAAAATAAATGATTTTGAAAAAGTTTTAAATGATTGTGCTTTTAACACAAAGAAACTTGAGAACATGTTTTCTAAAAAGCACACCTCACATGTTAAGTCTACTCATGCTCACACTACACATGCTAAATCTTTTCATGCTCACAACTCTCATGCTCACAAATCACACACTCATTATGCTTTCAAATATGGTAGAGTATATAGATGCACATATTGTGGTAAGAATGGACATTTAGCTAAATTTTGCTATGACCAAGTTAATAGATCAAATAATCTTGTTTGGGTTAATGAAACTAACCCCCTAGGACCCAAGAAAATGTGGGTACCAAAATCAAGTCCTAAATTATTTGATGTAGGTACACACCAAGGCTCCAAGACGTAGGGAGCGGTGGTACCTTGATAGTGGTTGTTCAAGACATATGACGTGGGACATCAACAACTTTACAACCCTATCAAGGTACATGGAAGGTGGCTCCGTCACCTTCGGGGATGACTCCAAAGGAACTATCATCGGTATAGGTAACATTCAAATTGGTGCATCTCCTATTATAGAGAATGTTGTTTTAGTAGATGGTTTGAAACATAATTTGCTTAGCATTAGTCAACTTTGTGACCGTGGACTTAAAGTTGTTTTTGATGATTCTTCTCGCAAGATTTTTGATGTTAAATCTGATGTTTGTATTCTTGCCGGTTTTCGTGATAATAATGTTTACATTATTGACATGCTTAATTTAGATTGTTCTACTAAATGCTTGAATGCTTTTGATGAAAATTCTTGGCTTTGGCATAGAAGATTAGGACATGCATCTTTTGACCATCTTGCTAGAATTAATTCTAAGGATTTAGTAAAGGGTATACCTTGCTTGGAGTTTGAGAAAGACCGCATTTGTGGTGCGTGCCAACTTGGGAAACAAACCAAGTCTTCCTTCAAACCAATTAAGGATATCATGACTACTAGGCCCTTAGAACTAATTCATATGGATCTTTTTGGACCAACACAAACTAAAAGTTTAAATGGTAGTAGATTTGCATTTGTTTAGTTGATGACTTTTCCCGTTTCACTTGGGTTTTCTTCTTGCAAAGTAAAGATCAAACATTTTCATATTTCAAAATTTTTCGAAAAAGGGTTGAAAAAGAAAAGGTTTTTCAATTTTGAGAATAAGGAGTGATAGAGGTGGTGAGTTTGTTAACCAACCCTTCATGACTTATTATGATGAAAAGGGAATCAAGCATGAAATGTCTTGTCCTAGGACTCCACAACAAAATGGAGTTGTAGAAAGGAAAATAGAACACTTCAAGAGATGGCTAGGACAATGATAAGTGAATATGACCTCCCTCAATATTTATGGGCCGAGGCGTAAACACCGCATGCTATATTTCAAATCGTATTTATGTGTGTAAGAATTCTTCCAAAACATCTTTTGAAATGTATCATTCTAGAAGACCAAATGTTGCATATTTTAAAGTTTTTGGATGCAAGTGTTTTGTTTTAAATACTAAGGAGAATTTGGGTAAGTTTGATGCTAAGGCTTATGAAGCTATCTTTGTTGGATATTCTTCTACTAGCAAAGAATATAGAGTTTTTAATAGATCTTCACTTACTATTGAAGAAACCATGCATGTTAAGTTTGAAAAATCTAATGTGGTTGTTGAGAATGTTGTAGAGATTGAACCATTAGGTGAAGACATGGAGAGACTATCCTTGAAGGACTCACCCGCTCAAGAAGAAAAGCAAGAATCAATTGGTGATGTTCAAGAGGATAAAGAGGAAAGCTCTCAACCGCTTCCTAAAGCTTGGAGATACGCTACAAATCATCCTAAGGAGCTCATCTTGGGTGATGCATCTAAAGGAGTAACAACACGCTCCAAACTCCATGACCTATGTGGTAACTTTGCTTTCATTTCTCATTTTGAACACAAAGGCATTCTCGAAGCCGAGACGGACCCATATTGGTTGCTTGCCATTCAAGAGGAACTCAATCAATTTGAGCGCAACCAAGTTTGGCACCTTTTTCCTAAGCCCCACGATAGACCAATAATTGGTACTAAGTGGATCTTTAGAAACAAGATGGATGAGTCCGGAAATGTCATTAGGAATAAAGCTAGGTTAGTGGCCCAAGGTTACACTCAAGTTGAAGGAATTGACTTTGAGGAGACCTTTGCACCCGTAGCACGGCTTGAAGCCATACGGATGACACTAGCTTTTGCATCTTTCAAAATTTTAAACTTTTTCAAATGGATGTGAAAAGTGCATTTTTGAATAGTTTTATTAATGAAGAAGTTTATGTTTCTCAACCTCCTGGTTTTGTTGATCATGTTCATCCCGATTTTGTTTTTAAATTTGATAAAGCTTTATATGGATTGAAACAAGCTCCTAGAGCTTGGTATGAAAGGCTTTCCAGTTTTCTAATTTCAAATGATTTTGTTAAAGGCAAAGTAGACACAACTCTATTTACTAAGCATGTTGATAATGATATATTAATTGTGCAAATTTATGTAGATGATATAATTTTTGGTTCTACTAATGAGATTTTATGCAAGGATTTTGAAAAGGTCATGCAACTTGAATTTGAAATGTCTTCAATGGGTGAGCTCAATTTCTTCCTTGGACTCCAAATCAAGCAATTGCAAAACGGGACGTTCATAAGTCAAGCCAAGTACGCAAAGGAACTCGTAAAGAAGTTTGGACTTGAAGGCTCAAAGACTTGCAACACTCCGATGGCAACTACAACCAAGCTTGATAAAGATGACCAAGGTAAAAATGTTGATATTAAATTATATAGAAGCATGATAGGAAGTCTTTTATATTTAACGGCAAGTAGGCCGGATATCATGTTTAGTGTGTGTCTTTGTGCTAGATTTCAATCGTGTCTTAAAGAGTCCCATCTTATTGCGGTAAAACGCATCATTCGTTATATTAAGGGCACTATTGGGATGGGTCTATGGTATCCGAAAATCGGAGATTTCTCAATGACGAGTTATTCGGATGCCGACTATGCGGGTTGTAGAGTAGATAGAAAGAGTACTAGTGGGACATGTCAATTTCTTGGTAATTGTCTTGTTTCATGGTCCTCTAGGAAACAAAATTCCGTAACACTCTCAACCGTCGAGGCGGAGTATGTTGCCGCGGGGGCTTGTTGTGCACAAGTCCTTTGGATGAAACATACTCTCCTTGATTTTGTAATAATACTAGTACTATACACATGACTAAGAATGCAAATCAACATAGTAAGACCAAGCACATTGAGATTAGATATCACTTTCTTAGAGATCATTTTGAGAAAGGAGATATAGATATTGATTATTTCTACGGATTTACAACTAGCCGATATTTTCACTAAACCACTTGATTTTGCTAGATTCTCGCTTATTTGTGGAGAACTTAATGTTTGTGTTATTGAATAGACATGTTTTTCATAACCCTTTTTGATGTATGACAAAAAGGGGGAGAATAAGTTTACATGGACAAAAATAAATTTATATGGTCTTGGTTCCATATGAGTTTATATGAGTTTATATATGTTTTTTGTTGTCTTGCCATATGAGTTTATATGAGTTTATATATGTTTTTGTTGTTGTTTTGTTTTCATGCGATTTTGAGAATTCTTGTGTTTTATTCTTGTGTTTTATTGGTATTATTTCAATGGTTTCAATTAGTATCAAGAGCATTTTTGTTTGTTTTGTTGTTTTCAATAAATTTTTCATATAGCATAATTTGAGGGGGAGTTTTCTCCTCCCCTATATTTTTGTTTATAGCCTATTTGTTTTGTCATCATCAAAAAGGGGGAGATTGTTGGCCCAAGAGGTTACACTCTCAATTGTTTTGTGTTTTGATGATAACAAACCTAATAAGAGCTATTTGGTACTAATGAATTTGCTTAAGATAAGTTTCAGGATAAGTACCATGTTTGGAGGGCATTGCTTACTATTGCAACAACTTCTAGGTTCATAAAGCTATTAAGGCATATTGCACATCAAGGAAGGATCATAGAAGAAGAAGGCTCTAGTAAGGATAGCATGGCTCAAAGACTTGAAGATTGCTCAAGAAGTCTTTGATTATTTTGTTTTTAGTTTTATAGTTTGTTAAAGAATAGTGGATAGGTTTGAAGCTCTATCACACACGTTTTTGCGCACATACTTAATCCAAATAATTTCTTATAATTTATACAAAAATATTTTGCATACAAGATTTTGCCTACAGATATATATTTATGTTTTATGCTAATCCCTGTTCAAAAGTATTTTGTCAAAATCAAAATCCCTTTTGATTTTCTATCCAAAACCTGGTTTTTGACCTGAGCCAGTCGACCGGACAGTCGACCGGACCTATGACAGGTTTGGCCGGTCGACCGGCCCAGTCGACTGTAGTTCTGGGTGTACATGTATCAGTGTGCACGTTTTTGCGGTCGACCGCACGGTCGACCGACTGTAACTCAGTCTGCTCTCGGATAGATTGGGTCGACCGGGCGGTCGACCGCTGGCCTGCAACGGTCATAATTTTGAACGTGCGGTCGACCGGCCAGTCGACCGAACTATCCGTTGAACAGTAACGGGCAGTTTTTAATGAGCTGTTTTATTTTGTCTTCTTGTGTTTAAAATTTGATTTAGGGATATATTTCAAATCTAATATGACTTAATTAACCTTAAGTTTGTATTATCCCTAAACCCTAGCCCTCTCCTATAAATAGGGGTGTTTGGGGAGAGATTGTTTACAACATTTTTTGCAAAAAAATTCAAAAGTTTAAGGCATTCAAAAGAGCTTTGTTTCTTGATTTTTGTGCTGAATTTCTCTCTCATTTTCTGAAGTGGTTTTTGAAATACTCTCTGATTTAATTTTCTTTTTCACTTACAACAAGAGCTTCATTCCTACTCATTGTTCTCTAAGGACCTTTTGTAAGGGAAGAGACATTTGAAAGAGAGAGTTTGTGGTCTTTTGACTACTCAGAAATTGCTTGTAATAGAGATTGTGGAGTTGGGTACTCCGGTGTAATTGTGATTTCTTTGTGATAGTGGAAGTAGCTAGAATCCTTCTGGGGAAGGCGGGGAGTAGAGCTGGGTGCTTGAACCTCGATAACATATCCTTGTGTTTGCGATTGGTTTACATTCTTGCACTCATTACTTGCTTATCATCATCATTGCTACATTTACTTGCTTTCATTCATCTTGTGAATCTTGTGTGGTGATTGTTGCACCTTAATTTTTAAATTTGTCCATTGATTAGCATTATCACCTATTCACCCCCCCTCTAGGTGATTTTCATTAGGATCTTTGTTTTGTGAAAAAATTAGTTTGTGGTTGTGGAAACCACCAAGTTGTAAACTTCCTTCATTGTGGTATCCCTCTAGTGAGAGGAGATTGATTTGGTATCCCTCTTTTGTGAGGTGATTGTGGAAGTTATGGTTGGCTCCCTCTAGTGAGGGGAGATTGATTTTGTATCCCTCTTTTGTGAGGTGATTGTGGAGGTTGTGGTTGGCTCCCTCTAGTGAGAGGTGGAGATTGTGTTTAGCTCCCTCTAGTGAGAGGTGGAGTTTGTGTTGGAATCCCTCAAGTGTGAGGTGATTGATTTGTATTGGCTAAGTGCCTACCCCTCTTGTATGAGTGGTATTTGTGTTGGTTGTGCATTGCCTCTAGTGAGAGGTTGTATGGTTGAGAGAGGAGTTGTGTACTCCAGATTGTATTTGCCCCAAATCCTCAGTGGAGGTTCCCTGTGTGGGAGTCCTGTGTGGACAAGTTAGTGGATTGAAATCCTTCTGTGTGAAGCGGGGACTAGAGCTGTGTGCTCGAACCTCGAAACAAATCTCGGTGTTTGCGTTTGATCCATTGACTCTAACTCTCTCTTTTATATTGTGCCTTGCATCTATTCATATTGTCATATCATATACATGCTTGGGTTGTGTGTGCCTCACTTGTGTCTAACCACGAGAGCTTCATATAGCACCTCAACTCTTATTCAGAGGAATCAAGAGGAGTTAGTTCAGAGCCCTTCACCGGGAATTCGGCTACACTCGTTGGTTACACTAAGTGTCTTGCAAATTTGTTTTTAAATTCCGCATTAGTTGACCATTAGATTAGCTAATCACCTATTTACCCCCTAGGTGATTTCAGTATTGATTCGGATAAGATCAATCCGACACACTAGGTTGCTTAAAGTTAGGATATGCCGGGTGGTAACATCTGAAAAAGAGGTCAGGGTCTAATATGGATTACTATTAAAGTTGGAAAAATTATTGTTATAAGCCATATCACACAAGAAATGTCATACACAAACAAAGAAAAACAAACAAATAAGCAAACAAATAAAAAGAAAAAAATTTAACCTAAGTTAGGATAAACCTTAGACCTAGATGACTCCTAACTAGTTAGACTGTCCACGGGGGGTATATTGCCAATTTGACCACAAGTTAATCAGCTAGGTAGGGAAAGATCAGTGGGAGGTATCAGTGCCTAAGCAACGGCCCTAATTATGTCAAACCACCAACCTTCGGGGTTTCGCCCCTCAATCCTCAACCTTAGACACCGATTTGGCAAGAGTCAAATTCAAATCAACTTCCCCTTAGGTCAGTCTCCTATGTGAGTCCGAGATGTCCCTAGGGCCAACGTCTACTCAGTTTTAGTTAGGCTTGGGTTAGTGAGTGAGGGATTGTTTTGTGGGCTAAGGGAGGGTAATGACTTCCCTACCTTATCTTGATTTGGTTTTGCCTTAAGATTGATTGTATAAAGTGTGCAAAATATAGAAAAGTAACATTCAACAAGCAAATAATCACTCAAGAATGTTTCCTAACTATATGCTATGCAAACGTACCTTTTGTTCCAGCATTCTTCAACAGTAATAAAAAAAAGTAAACGAATTAGACACGTGCCTAAATGCAAAGTCTTAACCATTTTTAGCATTTAACAAGCATCATTTTACTATTGAGGTTAGAAAGTATGTACAGTGAGACAACAAGGAAATGAAAAGCTACAGAAATTTAGCTTTGCAATTCAGCCAACCTGCAGAAATACAGGTTAATAGTTCACTCAGTTTGCCACTGGAATGTAGCAATCTGATGGCTTCTGGGCTCTGCTTTCTTGAGCAGAGTCCAGGGCCACTTATATGTCCACTGCAACAAAAACATTTCCTTGTTGTTAAATCTGTACACCAAGAACAAAGAAGAAAGTTAACCAAAAATGTAAATTTAAAATCAATCTTTTTTAGCAAGTTCTCTTTTAAGTTACATTCAATGGTTAAAATTTTCTTTAGTTCTTTAAAAGAAAAGGAAAAATAAGTTAAAGTTAAGTAAAAGAAAGTGGTAGATTGAGAAGATAGAGAAAATAGAAATAGATATTTACAAAGAAATTAAAAAGAGTGATAAAAGAGTTGGGTGTTGATGGTGTTGGTGATCTAAACTAAAGAATTAAAAGAAAAAAAGAAAAGCTAAAGAAAATATTTACCTCCTCTGGTTGATGACTTACCTAGAATCCTTGCATATTTTACCTTGCTTCGGAGGCGATCAACGCATAACCCATAAGATCGAGCTCAGTCCCCATTCGCATTACATCATCAAGACGAATAAGAATGAAATAATACAAATCTTAAGGAGGAGAACATCATCATGAAATATTGGTGGCACTCACATAAACATGGCTATATTGATGCTTCTAGGTTCACTTAGACATTCATCAAAACTAAAAGAGGAAAAGTAGAAATAGAAGAACATATAAACAAGAAAAGCATGAAGATGTTATCTTTGATTCCTTGTAGAAACGATGAAAGAAAAGAGGAGGTTACATCGGTGTCACTCTCAACATAAGTCTCTCTCTCTTACTTACATGAATCTCAGTCTAACCTATGCTTACAAAGAAATAAAAAAAATTACATAAAAGAAATAAAAACTTACACTAAAAAGAATGAAAAACTGGCTTAAAATCTATCTCTGCTTGGTCATTCTCTCTTTACCTTTGAGATTGCAGGTATTTATAGGAGAAAGCAGAGTAGAGGAGTTTGAAATAAGGAAAGCTGGCTATTTCTGAATTGAATCCTCTCCTTTTCTCTAAACTTGATTTGATATGGATATTCAGTTCTGATCTGCAGCTTGTTGGCGTATTGATTGCTGAATATAACTTATCAATGACAGAATTATAAATAGTGATCAACTTAAGAGTGCAGCCTTTAAGTACTCTTTTTGGATCATCTTGAATCATCAGATTTGAGTTTGGTAGCGAAAGCTATGATTCAAATATTAAATGTATCCATTCAGAATTCGAGTCAAAATTGCTTCATTTCATCCGTTCTTCTCTCTATCCATTTATCCCTTGGATTTGGACTCTGTATTTGACGTTATCTTCGATTGATCTTTAGCTTTAACCACTTGATCACCAAAACTGAATAACCAACTAGATTGGGATCATCCTCCTCTAACCAAAATATCTAGTTAAATCTGAATTAAACTGATATTTATTTGATTTTATCCTCTTTCTCCCCATGATTATCTTCTGCATAATAGACATTTAAGACAAGAAATTTAGCAGATTTATTACATGTAAATATGAAAATGTAATAAAGAATAATACAATAAATGCGTGCAATCAATAGCAAGTAAAGTAAATATGATAAAACAATTATATAAGCTAAAATTACCGATCCGTGAGGTTAGTACGTCGAAGAAATAATCTAAAGAGAAACCCTCATATATATACTGTGTACCTCATGTCACCATATCCTGAGTTCATATAACATGAGTGTCTCCTAAACTAAGAAAACAACATAAAAATCGATAAAACTGATAAAATCGATAATACCGAACACAAGCAAAATCAGCTGTACAAGCTCAGTATAGGCTTCATGAGACAAGTACATCGAAGGAATAATCCAAACAAGAAAATCCTTATCTATATACCTTATGCTTCATGTTATCGTAATCCAAGTATATACAACCCGAATTGCAAACAACACAACGAATTGTTGATTAGCACTTTATTATTATTATTACTCACCCTACCCATATATCTAGGTATGTGCCTAGCATTCAATACACATACATCCATATATGAGTAAGCCGAGGTTGTTATTGGAAACTGATGATGAAATCAACGGGCAATGTTTACAGTGGATTCTGTACATGACCACGACCAGGGTGTTCGTTGCTGGTGTACGAAAAAGGAAGTGGGTCTTATATTATGCC